>CM031236.1:565593550-565652802 GCA_018340775.1 Taxus wallichiana var. yunnanensis
CGACATGGTCCCATGGAAGGGGGGCTCCTTAAATATCTCAGCGATGCTATTGAGAAAATTTAAGAGCATTTTAGCAGTTTTAAGGTCCCATGATTTTTATTAGTTTCCTCAACAATACCCGTTGAGATATTATAGGATCCCGTTGAATATTTATTGTTATTTGTAGGAAAATAAAATCATATTTCTCTCTAAAATCACCAAAAAATAGTGGCGGGAATGCATATTAGATTCTATAAGCCCTAAACTGTAGGGGGAAACTCCAAGCCCCCCTCTCCAACCACCTCTTAAGTTTAGGGGCTAAAAACGTGGAGCTCCTATTTTTAGGCCTAGATTCTATTATTTCTCGTAGTTGACTTTAAAAATAAGCATGGGACCTTATGCTTTAGAAGAAAATAGGAGCCCAAGCCCCTCCATGGGACCATGCCTAAAGGGGGCTAAAAATTTCCCCCACCAACTTCTATTTTGTAGGAACATATTATACCAAATGTCAATTTATAAATAAGCGATTTAATTTCAAATTTTATTGCAAATTAAAATATAATATTTTAAATTTCTTTCCAAAAAAATTATGTGAGACTCTCTCCTAAAAAAACAAAAAAAAAACAAAAACAACTACTTTTATACCGTGAAACCACATTTACTATAAATAGTGCTAAAATTATTCTCCATACCAAACTAAGAAATAGGAGCCCCCTCCCATGTGACCGAGTGCTAGATTTTGACGTTCAATGTTACATGTCACAATAATTTTATTTGATGGTTTAAAAATTATATGGATGTCATTTGACGTTCAAAATATAATATGCACGTCAAATTTATTTTTATAATAACTATTACAAAAAATAAAAATTGAGTAAAATTTTACATCTACAAGATTGAAAAATAACTTTAAATAAATTTCTAAAATGAAATTGAAATAAATAATATAAAATTAAATACATAATATTTCTAGATATTTAGTAGAATATAAACATCATGTGAAATAAAACATCACTACAAATTTTATTTAGATAAAATGAGTTTATCAAAGAGCTAAAACTTACATTGATCAACCATGCTTTCACAAAATATTTTGTGACCTTCTTTGTTTTTCCCCTCTCCAAATGTCATACACTTTCTCCCAATCGATTATAGAAGGATCATGTCCATTTAGTGATACTCGCATGAGTGCATCCAATGTTATGATTTCTAGCTTTGATCTTCTTATATCTTTAATTAGGTTTTGCTTTGAAAACCCTTGTTCACATGTTGTTGTACTTGTAGGAATCACAAGTGTACTCTGTTATAGTTTTAACATGTTTGGAAAGTTGGTTTGCCAACTTTTAGAAATACAAAAAACCCTCCATGCTTCTCTAATAGAAAATCCCTCACACCATGAGTGGAGTGTATCAATAAATTGATGCAACTCTTTTTACAAGCCTCGATGTCAAATGAATGAATGTCCATCCCTTCATTACAAACAATTGTTGGAAAAGTTTTTCAAGCCAATGCATTGAATTATTTTCTCTAACCAAAACATCATGTGAATAGTGTGAGGGACTAAACAACTTCACTACATTGAAAATAGAAAGATCAGGAAACCTTGCATTTAGACAATCTATTAGTCTTTGAACATAATCTTTTGTAAGTTGTATGCACTGACTTTGTAATGTGCCATCAATACTGAGGATTGGATCGTTGCTCTTGTGTATTAAGAGTATCACCATGTGCATTGGGAATAGATGTGTAAAGCAATTCATGTTTGTGAACTACTCCCTCTTTATCAGTGATTTGTAGATAGCCAAACTGAGATGCCTCCAAAATTTTTGATAAGTAGCAAGCACCATTTGGAAATGAATTATTATTTAGAAACATTCTCCTTAGAGTATTAATAGTGGCATCAATAGTAGCTCCAAGAGAAGTGACATCAATGTGCTCCACTTGAAATTCTTTGTTTAACTTGTTAAGTTCACACATAACATCAACAAGCATGTGCAAACAATATTGAGCAGAAAATATTCTTGCCTTGTCATACCATGATTCTTTCTTCTCACTTTTCCATAAAGTCAATATAATAGGCATCAATGCCACTAGCCTTTCAATGACTTGTCCCATAGATAACCATCGACTCCATGAATCGAAGCACCTTTGGAGAGTTTCTAGTTTCATAAGTTCTTGTAATGCAATCAACTCATTAGTTCTTTTTGTTGAATTTTGAACCCATGAATAGACTTTATTTGCCACTTTCTCAACAAACACTAACTCTGGTATCATTTTAGAAGCATTTGATGCAACTAATGCCTCACGATGAGCAACACAATGAACAACTATTAAATTTGGCACATCTTTTTTTAACAAGGTCACAAATCCATTTTCATTTCCCACCATAGAAGAAGCACCATCCATAGAAACAACTATCAATTTTTTGTTCAAAATATTCCGTTCATTTCTTAAACCTTGTAGTGCATCATAAATTGTTCTTCCTTTTCCATCACCAACACTAATAAGTTTCATGAATTGAGAGATTGGCAACCCCAATCCTTGTGAATCTAGAAATGTTGCATAAACAACAAGATGTTTATCTAGGCTACGATCAATGCTTTCATCTAACATGAAAGAGATATAAGGACTCTCATTCATCTTCAAGATTTGTATCTCTTCAAGATATTTAGATATAGAAAAAATAAATTGATTGGTTGCCTTTCGGTTTGTATATGATGCATAGTCTTTATTCTTGGGCATACATGATGTATCTAATGACATGACAAGTGAACAAAGAGAGTCATATGTAGACAAAGATAAATCTTGTTTTGCAACCCAATATGCCAACTTCATGGTTGTGATAATTCTATGCTTGTTAGAATCATCAATCTGTGTTATATGTTTTGGAATAGATATCACCTTTTTCTGCTTATCACATACCCATTTTTCTGTGATAGTTTGTGAACATTAGATTTTTCATGGGTTACAATTGCATCTTTCTGCATCTTTAGTACTGACCATCTCCTATTCCCCATGGACACTGGTGCTCCAAATGCTTCACACCATTCATACTTCATAGAAGTTTTATCCTCATGGATAGTTATTTTTAACCATGTATACTTATTTTCCCACTCTACTCTATAAACTCTCTTCAATTTATGTTTTATCTCTTTACCAACAATATTGTTTGTTTCAACCTCACCTCCCATTATTTCTATATCTTCATTAAGATCTTCATTCAAATCAATATTAGGTCAAAATTCAGAAATACCTTCACGTTGAAGATCTTGAGATGGAATTGACCATTTAAACATTTGGTTGATTGTCCTTTGTTTCTTCTTTCTTTCTGACATTTTACAAAACCTGCAAAATCAATTTAAATATTAATTTCTTTATAATAATGCACCACAAATTATAAAAATACAGAGATTAATTCTGCAGTTAATAGAGACTCAGATTCGGGAAGATCTTACCATAGTAACAACAATTTTAGGAGTACGCTATGCCAGTTTTCCGCTGCCAACTATTTCTTTGTGTTGAACTTGAATGCTACGCAACACGCTATGCCCTTTTAGCTGTTTGTGCGTTTCACTACAACTCCGCCAACTCCAAGCTTTGTAATTGCAACAGTCGGTTAAGGTTTGAGTGGAGATCGATTAAGGTTTGAGATGGAGATCCACGTCCGCCAAGAGATAAGCGGTTCATTCAAAAATATATCCAATCCATATAATAAACAAAGGAAAGAGTCACATACAATTAACATATATTGTATTTAAGGTAGCAACATTTCTTTGAGCACTGGCATTATTCACTCGATTCCCTCGTGGCTGTCATATTTGACCTAGCATAGAACAAAAGAATGAAAGAATTGCAGTGCCAAGAGCGAGCAACAGTTGCAGGACGATGAAAGAATCTATCCTTGTAAAGCAACAAGAGATGTTCATAAGACGATGCAACAGTTCTTTTTGATTTCACGCTGAGATCCAGTGGACACCTGTATGCTCCCAGTCCCCATCCCGATTCCTGACCATAGCTTCTCCAAACTTGTTGCGCCAGATTGATAATTTGATGGGCTCTTAATATTAGTATTTACTATTCACCATATTGCACTGTGCGACTGCAGTCTGCGAGTGGAGGGATTTGTGAAATTTGTGAGTAAGGTGTGTAAGTTTTAAAGTTAGTAATTAATAATCTGCACTATGCAGTTTCTAATTGTATTTCATAGTTTCTATTTCATACTCATGACAAAAATAGCAACTACAAATCTGCAAGATTCTTTCCTTTTTTTTTTGTAAATATTTCTAAATTTTAATTTATTTATATTAGATTTTTGATGAATTTAAAATAAAATAAAATATAATAAGTAATTTAATAACTAACTAACTAACTAACTATATATATATATATATATATATAATTGACGATTAAATTTGTAATGTACATGTCATTTTGACGTTTAAATTATAATTTTGCCTCTTAAGCATGATGGTCATATTTTAAAAGTGCCTGTATTTTGACATCTAAAATGACTAAAAACTGGAGACGGGGAGATTTTCAGATGAATAACCTCTTCTCGGCCCACCTATGCAAGGGAAAAGTGTTGTTCCTAATTACGGTCGCAGCACATTTTATTAACAAACCCGTCGGTGCCATATCATTGCCAAAGCAGGACCAGGCCTGATTTGGAACAGGGTCATGACTTATTGATGCGTCTACTATACAACCACTGTTTCTATGGTTGATGTCCTCACCCGCCTCGTCAACGAATCCTACCCCAGACTTCTGGACCAACCGAAACGCCAGCTCATCTGGATTTTCGGAGAAAAACTTGCCACCTGCTCCGTGGCGAGAAACTTCAAAATTGATCATAGTATTGCTGAGACAACTGGGAAAAAGACCGCAGAGGTGGCCACTAAGTCTAAGTTTGATTATAGGTTTCCATAAATAATTGGAAAGAAGACTGCAGAGGCGAGCACGGTAAATAGTAGAAAGTCTGCTGTATTTGGGTTACAAACATTGGATGAAAATTTTCAGTCCACTATTTCTTCCAAAGAAATCAATCTCATGTTACAGACCTTAGAAAAAAAGATTCGTATGACATGAAATTGGATGTGGCTGGTACTGAGAAACGGAAGAGATTGCAAAATTATGAGGTGGATGATATTGTACAGCAGAAGAGAATGCATCTACATGATGTAGCAGGTACCGTGCAACAGCAGATAAAGTGTGTTGATGATGTAGCAGGTACTGTTCAACAAAAAAATATGACCATCGATGATTTAAAGAAATTGTCTGTATATAATCTTGTAGAAATTTTGAAGAGGTCGGATGAAATTGCTGTCAATATGCTTGATAAAATTCTAATATTGTTTTTGGGCATTTCTGAGCAAGAAGCTGATGGTCCGGTAGGAGGATTTAGTCTTCCCAATGTTTCTCAGGATTCTACTCAGAAATTGATGAAGATTTAACTCTTCGGATAGTAAATGCATTAAAGGTTGGTGGCTATGAGATATTTTCACCACTTATGCATGCACCAGATAGATTGGAAAGAGATGAAATCATGTCTGCAACTTCTGTTGTTCTTCGCATCTATACCTTGTATCATCACCCAAAATTGCAAGAAATACTCTTCTTTTGGCATAAAAATAGCTTTTAGCGGTTGGTCCACGATTACTTGGTTATGCATGTAGACTTGCTGATGAACTAGAGCATATATCAGGGATGAAACATATTATGGATGGGTATCTCTTATTACAGAATCTAAATGGAGTGGATGTTTCATTGACAGATGCTATAGAAGAGGAGCATGGATTAATTGACATAAACAAGGATGCAATAAATGGCAGAAAACAGAGATCACAGTCTCCATTGAAGTGGCAGGCAGAAAAGTATTCCCTTTCTGCTCACGCAAAGGAAACTTCTTATAGTGGTTTACAATGTACAGAGAGTGTCGGGATGGAACAATTTTTCATTATGGTGGAGGCGGCTTTTAGAGCATATAAACAGTTTCTTGCATTCACTAATACATATGCGCACGTGCTGCCAGTGCTCAATTCAAATCAAAGCAGAATGCTACTGGCAGAAAGTTCGGTTGGATGCTTGGAAAAGCATGAACCGAACATCAGTCAAAATGTGACTTCTGCATTTTTAAAAGATTTAAGAATATCGTGTTCACGGAGTGTCAGCAGGTCACAACAGGTTTTTAGAAGCATTTTCTGTTACCTGTCAGATTTATCCACTGGAAAAGTGGGCGTGATTGAGTTGCTTGTGTGTTACTTGGTCCCTGCAGAACTCTTGAGATTTGAAATGAAACTAAGTTTAAAGGATTTTTCAGTATTTGGAGGGGATCCTCAAACTCTTTGTACTTTATTAAAAAGTTCAGTTGACTATTGAGCAACAGTGTTTCTGGCGTTTACTGACATCTGAATTACAAGTCTGTGAGGTTCCATGTGTCATGACACTGTTGATATTTTGCGCCGACACGCTGGATCCTTTGGTGCATGCTGGTGCTGTTTCTGGTCTTCTGATGTTCTTAAGGTCCCAGACTCCATCAGCCGAGATTTTAAATGCCGTACTGTACCTCCCTAAAATATTTACAAATTTTGCAGCTTCTGTAGTAGCAAGTTGGTTGGTATCCAAAAGGTCAGCACTCACCCCATGTCTAACAGAATGGATAAATGTTTGTTTGGAAGGCATTCAAAGTTCAAATGAGATGAACAATTCATCTACTCAGAAACTGAATTTGGCTGCTATTAAAGCAGTAATACTTTTCTTGACAGGCATGATATGAATGAGAGCTTAGGTTCCAAAAGCTCACCATTTTCTCGATTTTCAGAAATCAAGGGCAGGTTATCAAAAGTGGTTGCCAATATTGGCTTTAGAGAAACTGTTGTTACAAACAACAGAACCAAATGGTGAAGTTCATAAGGAAATTGGCAAAAGGAAATTGGAACTTGACATGTGAATTTTGTTTGGTGCTACCCAGATGGCTGATCAAACTGAATATATATTCCTTATATTGGGAAGATATTGAATTTTCTTCTTCTCTCTTGGATTTACGCTTATTACAGTTTTGAGTGAGTCTGATGAACTCCATACATAAACTATTTTGACTGCATTGAAGTTAAGCTTTGACATTCTGTTCACAGTGCAACATAATATTACAGTAAAGTTTTCCTGCATTATTGGAATTCCTTACAAATGTATAAATCTGAATCTGTTTTGTTTGCAGGTACAATTGGAACTTCATTGGATGGAGTCTTTATAAGAGAATTAACTTCTTTGAAACCAATTGGGCTTTTTTTTGCAGGGTCTGGTGTGGAATTTTCTTGTTTTGATATATTGATCTTTTATTTCACAATATCAAGTACTAAACTTATACTCCTTTCTCCTCGTAACAACTTTGGGTCTAAATAAAATATTTTCAAAATGAGAATTAAAAGTATTATATTGGAAAATTTCAAATAAAAGATCAATTCTAGTCATTATTGAATGAGGAGAAAAAAGATTTCAACTCTGCTGTGTTGATTGCTTGTTTTTAATATATTTACTGAAAAGCAAAAATAGAAATAACAAATTAGAATAGTAACTTCAAAGAAAGGCAGCAAATACAACCCTATATGAAGCATGCATTCTATGCTAGTTGAGAAAACTTGGTATGATGTCCATCCTTGTAATTTTGCCCGTGTGATACCAACTGTCTTTTCAAGTCAACTTGTCAGCAGTGGAATTATGGCCATATTTTTTCCATTGGTAAAATGATAAACTGATAAATCAGATATTGTGTGGCATTGTTTATATTTTATTGACGTTGCTGGAAGACGATAAAATGTAAAGGGCCTTTTCTTTTAAATATTAAGTTGAAGCTTGATATTTTTAAGTAATGCATAAATTATATCAAAAAGTTTCTATTAGCGACCATACTATGCAAAGAGTTCCTCTGATTAAGAATGTTGGGGTGGAAGCTATAAAATAGTGACGTGATTTGGATTCAATTCAAATTGTCATTCAATGTAAAAGTGGACGAATTAAACAAGAACTTTCCATTCCATCTGAAAATCATGTTATATGATATAAATATTTGGATTCTCTGCTTGTAGTTACACTCCCCTTTCTTTCAATTGGCTTCTCGAGTAGAAATATCTGTAAACTTGCTGTCGTCATCTACTTGAGAGCTTTTTTTTGCAGGATTCGAACCCTAGGCATGGTGGATCACGTAGCTGAAGAGCATGTATCAAGCCACTCGATCATGGACAACATACTGGAAAAATTTCACGGCCACCACTATTCGTTGTCGTTGGACGATGATGAAAAACCATCTATCTTTTCCTTGATTAATAGCCTTTATGGGAGGCAGAAATCTGTGCACCGTCTCCTGGGTGGAGGAAAAGGTAGCTGTAACTGGGTTCTCTCTAATTTTTCAGAATTCTAATGTTTTTTAATTCCTTTTTTAAGTTCATAGCTGTTGATCCCTTACTGAGGAAAAACCAGCCGGTGTCTACATCTGAACCGATTCCTGTCATTTATTTTCTGTTATTCGACGAAATTTTGAAGAAATATAAGAATTCTGTTATTTGATGGAATTTGTCTTAAAACCCTTTGTTTTTAACTCTGTTAGTTGACAGAAACTCGATCTATTATAATCTTTTGGTTACTTTATTTTTAAAACTCACAAGTGATTCCAACTATTTGACAATTTTTTTAATTAGTTGTGAGAAATCTGTTAAACCTTCCTTTTTTGTGTAATTTGATTGATTTCTGATCCAGATTGTTTTTTGGTTGAGTCTATGTTATTTTAAATTTAATTATAGCTACCAATATGTATGTGGGTATGTTCACCTTCACGGTAACATTGAAAGTGGTGGTGCGAAGAAATCTATAACCGAGGGTAGACCTGGGGAAGATGATGATTGAAGAATATTTCCAAAATGCGGTGCCACTTTCTCCATGAAGATTGAAATGCGAGTTTCGATATTGAGATGGAGCTCCTCCTTGTGGTAGGCAATGTCGGGAAGCTCTGTGAAGCAGATGTGAGGGGGAAGAGGCCAACAACCAGGCGTAACTCACTTGCTTCGCAGTGCTGCATCCACTTTGTGGTTATTACAGTTATGGAGAAGCCATGGTATGCACAAAGCTGCTTTGCAAATTCAGCCACAATGATGAAATGTCCAACTCCGGCATAGATTGCAACTCGCGTGCAATTGCTAGTATGTACACAGTCCACATTCTATGGATGACAGAGACTATTTTATGAAACAAAGTCAAATAAAATGAGCGACACCGACAATTCCCTTTTGTATCCCAACTAGAAACCCCATGCTTATGAACAAAAGAATTTGCTCTGCATCTAAAACTGCCAACCCCCCTCATTCAAATGCTGGGTTGACCCAGGATCCAGGGGTGACAACACACCAAACAAATTCAATTTTTATGTGCATAAATATATGTGAATGATAAAGTCCACCACTAACAATAATCTAAGTGCTGCGACACAGGACACAAGCACAATGGAAAAATTATTCGCTAAGTTTTCCAATAAAATGTACATAAAATTGTTAGATTCACCAAAATACACATCTATCAATTGATAGAGAATGTCTCACCGTGATAAACAATCGTATGATGAATTTAACCGACTGCTCCAAGTGCATATTTAGATGCATCAGTCTCCATCTTAAATGGTTGTTAAAGATTAGGTAAAGTGGGAGTCTTTTATTTTTTTAGCATTACCTTTTTGGGTTATTGGAGTTCCTTTTAGCACTGCTACTTGCTGTTGTAACTTGTAGTAATTTTGAGTCCTATTGACCACTTTAGTCATACATGCACATTAATATAATATTTTCATTCTTGGTTTATTGATTTTCTGGACTTGGTTTTCTATAACCCCTACTACAAAATTTCAGAATGGTTTGGTATTGTTTTCTTTATTGCCCATTGTTGTTTTTTGGGAATTGATCAGAACTTGGTTATTGTAATTGATTTTAATATTTTATAACCATATCATCAGGAAAGCACACGTTCTATTATAGTGCTGTTTAGGACGTTACATTATATAATAGAAGGGTTAATCCTTACGACCAACATTTCTCTTACAATGGAATTTGCTTTTGGCTTCACATAAACTAAAGCGGGAAACTTTGTTTTTGTAAGCATAAAATTACAAATATTCCTACCCACAGAAATTTGTTGAAAGTAGTAACAAGTTTCGAAGAAAAAACTGAACATTATGTATTGATGGAAATAAAGAAAGAAATTATGCTAGTACTTGGACCAGAGTGGGTCAGAATTATACCGCCCATAGTTACTTAGATGGAAAGCTCCTTTATACCTGTCCATTTAATGTCTATAGATTAAAATCTTATAAGTGCTCTTGTCCTCGCCTAGTGTGAACAGTGGATAATGTGCAAATAGTTTTTATTGTTGTGCTTCGTACACCTAAATATAATGTGTTTTTTTTTTCTATGTGCATGCAAATGCTTTATTATTTACTGCTCCTCATATGGTCTTAGAGCACTATCTATGTTACTCTGAGGGGATTTTGTGTTCATATTTGATGAAGGCAAGCTGTTTGAACAAGGTTCTATAAATCCATTGTTTCAGCAAGGAGAGAACCATTGTTTCAGCAAGTAGGCATTAGGAACTGAATGAAATTCATGGAACAAAGAATGGTCCACTGTAGGCTCCAAACAGCTAGCACCAAGTAATTTGAGGACCATGATACATGAATAGACATACTCTCTCCAATCCATAATTATTGTGTGTACCACACCAATATGGTAATAATGCACATCTCATGAGAGCTGTGAGAGAATTAGTGTAAATTTCATAGCCATAGCATTCGAACACCAAATGTGTAATGCACAGCTTGATACTGCTGCCATGTACAAAAGCCCAATGCTTTGACTGACATGTCTTCATAACATCATACAATTGCCAAAATAATGCACTTTGATACAAGAAGTCCACAAAGAATTCAGGTGGGTACCATTTGTACCATAATCTTCAATATCCTGCATTGAAAATTAATTTCAGCCCGGTCCATAACTGCAACAATAAATGGTGGAAGGGTTCACTTACATATATAAGGAGAGATAAAATCCAGAGTAGATAATTACTGACCTGGGAATTTTCGTAGCTATAATAGTACACACGAATCACATTTGAGACATGTTGGTCACTAAACGTGTCATTGGATTATGACAAATATTTGACCAAGTAAATGTTACATCCCAACAGATCTTTGCTGACACAACCCGATAAATGTCTTTCATCATTGGAAAACATGATCGCAAAGAGAAACAATGCTGAATCCTATATTCAACGTAAATTCTGATTCCCAACATATTGCCCTTGGTGTTGTTTAGGATGTCATCATGACTTGGCTTTCTTCATGACTTGCTTTGACTAGACTTAACCCGGCTACAAGTCTTCAACTTATACATCTTCATTTGCTTGTTCTTATTCATACAAATGTTACAGGTTCTGACATTTCACAGTCCATGACCGCCTAACAAGCCCTGTAAATTGTAGAGCCCATCCTGCTAAACTGTAAATTTTCATACCGACTTCACAGATGATTTGTGCAGGAGGAAATGGGTACTCAATAAAACTAATAATGGGTAGGTAGTTTACGTGAATAGTTATCATCAACCATCATGATTGTTGGAGATACCTTTTGATGGTTAAAAACGCTTGGTAACATTGAATTACAAATCATAACTTATCATGGAGTCAGATCCAGTAGCAAATGAAACACTATATTTTCTATATTCTTGCCTAGCATATATTTCTGACTATGTATGTGTGTACACTTACTGTAAAGAACACGCGCTTGAGTCCAAGTTAGTTCTACAATTTGCAGAATCCATCACAAGTCAGGATTCGGTGATGATATAGACCAACTTATAGTTTGTCCCTTTGCCATTTTGGAAGTCGAATTTGACCAGTTTGTATTCTCATTAGTTTTGTGATAATTTTCTGAAATGCAGTATCTGGCATTATAGGATGTGCATATTATTCTCAAGTCCATATCTGCTTTCAAATCCTTCAAACTTCTTTTCCATTTCTCTTAATTCCCACACTTACTGAATTCAATCACAGTCAACAATCAAGCTATATTATATTTGGCAAAATAAAGGAGAGATTGACTATCGTGAAGGCTGATATTCAAATAGTTGAAATAATGAATGCTTACTTGTGATGACTGACTTCTAATACTGTTTGTTAGTGGCTGTAGTTTATTCTGTTTTACTGTAACTGACGCAGGGAATGGAACTAGCACACCTTTTTTAGTGCTTTGTGATGTAGTTTGTGCCTTCTAAGTCATTCACCTTGGTTGAGCTGCCAAGCTGCCATGTCCAATAAAAAGGGTTTTAATTTTTAATTTTTAATTTTCTTGTTTTTGCTCCTTTTTATTTTTGAGCTATCCTTGTTTGGTCTTTTATGCTCGTCTTCTCTCTCTCTCTCTTTACTCAGCTTGTGCATTACTCATATTTTATTTCCTGGTCACTTGTTTATTTTTGACATGTGAGTTTTCTACTGAATCTTATTTTCTTGTTTATCGAATTTTTGTTTGTACAGATTGTCTGTCATTGTCTGATTATAGCACCCATGATGCTTGTTTAATTGCTGTTATTGTTGAAGTACACATCTTTATTGTTTTCTCCAACCAAATCTGAATTATTCCATACAAAGAATAAAATCTCACAATGCATGCAATCAAAGAATTTCCATTCCCTGCTACAGCCATACAAGACTTCAATGCACCATCTTAAGATTATAATTCAATATTCTCTTGTATTGGATTCGTAACTATCGTGGCAGATTGATAAGATATTATATTAGCAAACGCCATCTTTCTTTCCTAACTGATAAAATTATTTCCTGGTTTGCTGATATTTCCGTTACTGCTATATGAGACAGCATGAATACTTTGATATTCACTTATTTATGTGCATATTTTTCTGTTCCTTTTTTAGGCTCTACTTAATTGAGAAATTATTTCTGTTAAAACAGGAACAATGAAATTGCTGAGCAAGCTTGTAAGGTGACAGAGCAGAGTGAAAAAGATCCTCAGAGACAGAATTCAGAGGAAGACAGAGCATTTCAAAAGCAATTTACAGCCCACCATGGAGACAATCATGATGGCCTTGAGGGGTAAGTTTGGAATTGTATTGATATGCTCACAAAAATTAATTATCCATGTGTAACATGTTTTTCATTTTTCCAGTAGCGATGAGGTTAGCTATCAAACTTGCCTGATTAATTAGTAGAAAGATTGTTTGTATTGTGCACAAGTATAACTCATTTTAATGTTTGATTTTTATTTGTTTTCGTGCAGCATGATGACTATGATTGCACAGAAGATATATTCATGTCTTATGTTGAGCATATTTTTCGTGGAGGTTGATTGATTTTTGCCGATCTTGGTACTGGAAACATATTTTGTGTATGAGTATCGAAGGATGAGCTTTTTTATTACATAAGTCGTGGAAAATGCTTTGAGGCGCTGTTCCTTATTAGAGTATCTTTTGGGCAGTTTTTTTGTTTTCCACTTAATTTAGTTCGTATTTTGTAATTAAATTATACAGCTGTTGATTGTAAATTTCAATCTGTATTGCAGGTCTCTGCAATTAGTTATATTCCCTATATTGGGAAGATATTGAATTTTCTTCTTCTCTCTTGGATTTACGCTTATTACAGTTTTGAGTGAGTCTGATGAACTCCATACATAAACTGTTTTGTTGCATTGAAGTTAAGCTTTGACATTCTGTTCACGGTGCAGCATAATATTGCTGTGAAGTTTTTATGCATTATTGGAATTCCTCACAAATGTATAAATCTGAATCTGTTTTGTTTGCAGGTACAAATGGAACATTACTAGATGGAGTCTTGATAAGAGAATCAGCTTCTTTGAAACCAATTGGGCTTTTTTTGCAGGGTTTGGTATGAAATTTTCTTGTTTTGATATATTGATCTTTTATTTCATAATATCAAGTACTAAACTTATACTCCTTTCTCCTTGTAACAACTTTGGGTCTAAATAAAATATTTTCAAAATGAGAGTTAAAAGTGTTATATTGGAAAATTTCAAATAAAAGATCATTTCCAGTCATTATTGACTGAGGAGAATAACTTATAAATTTATAATCATGTTCAACTCTGCTGTTTAATTGCTTTTTTAATATATTAAGAGTTTCAAATGATACATGCTTTGCTTTGGGTTATTTTTGTGCCACTTTCTTGCTATGTCTACTCTAAATAATCCCTTTATATTTACTGAAAAGCGAAAAATAGAAATAACAAATTAGAATATTAACTTCAAAGAAAGGCAGCAAATACAACCCAATATGAAGCATGCATTCTATGCTATCTCATTTGTGCGGGCGCCATTTCAAGTCAAGTTGTCAGTAGTGGAATTATGGCCATAACTTTTCCATTGGTAAAATGATAAACTGATATATCGGATATTGTGTGGCATTGCTTATATTTTATTGACATTTCTGAAAGACAATAAATTGTAAAGGGCCCTTTCTTTTGAATATTAAGTTGAAGCTTGATATTTTTAAGTAATGCACAAATTATTTCAAAAGTTTCTATTAGCGACCATACTATGCAAAGAGTTCCTCAGATTAAGAGTGTTGGGGTGGAAGCTATAAAATAGTGACGTGATTTGGATTCAATTCAAATTGTCATTCAATGTAAAAGTGGATTAATTAAACGAGAACTTTCCATTCCATCAGAAAATCATGTTATATGATATAGACACTAAACATAAAGGTATCCAAGATGAAATCCTAAACTATCAAATGTACATTGAAAATCTAATCAGGAAAAGCTATAATTTAAACATCATTTTACAAGAGATCCAAAGCTTATATGTACACAGTCCACATTCTATGGATGACAAACTATTTTATGAAACAAAGTCAAATAAAATGAGCGGCACCGACAATTCCCTTTTGTATCCTAACTAGAAAACCCATGCTTATGAACAAAGCAATTTGCGACCCCCTCATTCTCCAAATCATTTTCGGTCGATAGCCAACTTTAATCCTTATATTCAAATGTTGGGTTGACCCAAGATCCAGGGTGACAACACACCAAACAAATTCAAATTTTTGTGTGCATAAATATATATGAATGATAAAGTGCAGCACTAACAATAATCTGAGTGCCGAGACACAGAAGACACAAGCACAATGGAAAAATTATTTGCCCAATAAAATGTACATAAAATTGTTAGATTCGCCAAAATACACTTCTATCAATTGATAGAGAATGTCTCACCATGGTAAGCAACTGTATGATCAAATTAACTGACTGCTCCAAGTGCATATTTAGATGCATTAGTCTCCATCTCAAATGGTTGTTGAAGATTAGGTACAGTGAAAGTCTTTTATTTTTTTGCCTTTACTTTTTTTGGGTTATTGGAGTTCCTTTTAGCACTGCTACTTGCTGTTGTAACTTGTGGTAATTTTGAGTTCTATTGACCTACTTTAGTCATAAATACACATTAATATAATATTTTCATTCTTGGTTTATTGATTTTCTGGAATTGGGTTTAGAATAGTTCAGAACTTGCACTTGAAATTTCAAGGAGAATCTGTCATGCATTTAATACTCTTGAAATTGAAATATATGCTCACATCCATTTGTCCTTAATGGATGGACAAACAAAAGTGGTTAACTGGACATTGGTTTATGCGTTGTATATCAGTTACCATTCTACCAAACACGAGAGAAGTACCCATATATGGTACATTACAGGATTTTCACCATTAGAGACGTGCTATATTGTTCTACTAGTAGCTGCTTATGAGTTACCAATTACTTTGACTTTTTTTTCTACCAATAGGGAGCAAAAGAATTGGAACAAAGCATCTGTTTTCATTGACCATTTGGTCAAAAGTCTTTATAGAGTCGGATGGTTTTTGGCCAATACAAAAAAATTCTAACACAAATGCATGAAAAGCACCACAACTGCCATGCTTTTTAAATTGTTGACAAGGTTTGGATGAACTTTGACAAGAGATGCTTCAATTGGAAAACTCGTAATACATTGAAACCAACTTGGTATGGGCCGTACAATACCACACAAGCTGTTAGTCCTAATACTTTTCATTCATATATCCCCTTCGGCCATTATTGATTTGGTGAATGTGAGCAATCTCAAGCACTATGAACCACCATACGTGGATGATCCAATTCCAATTATGCACCCAACTACCATAGTTACAGATTATCAGCTTTTGCTTGCTGAAGAATTTTGGAAGCGATAGCTTGATTCACAAGACAACAGCAAACAACTCTTATGTTATGTCAGATTACCTTCCCAAGGCAAGTGGTTCTGTTTGTCTAAATTTCAGCAGAAAATGGGAACAACGGCATTTAAACAAGTGGGAAATGATAAGACAGAATAAGTTGTTTCTTCCATCTTCAAAGTTGATGAAGTCTTCATGCAGCTAACATTAGTATTATGTGCTAGTATTTATGTTTTATAATTGGCTGAAAAAGTGATAATGCCAATGTAATGACACAAAGGCATTACTAAGGATTCAGAAGCCTTCTTCATATTAATGTGTGGTCGCATACGATGCATGTTGTTGATGCAAAGAAATATTCAAGTTCATGGATTCAATCTTGTTAAGAGGACTCAAATCCAAAACCTATGCCCCTAGCTCTGCAAATGAGGATCATTTAAGAAGCCTAAAAGGTTAACTCATACAATATTTGATCAAATTTTACCTTAGGTAGAGTCACCAAATTTTGTACCCTGTTTCAACACCTTAATCCATGCTAAATACTCCTTTATCAATGATTCATCATCATAAAAACAACCGTCTTTCTCATACTCTCAAAACTTTCCCTGCTCCTCTCTTCACTAGCTCTTCACCTAAACAAGTAATTTGGCTTAATAGCATTCAATGTCCTCTTCAAACCTTTGTCCCTTGTTTCTCATTCACAAACACTATTAGATCAACCTAGAGATTGATTCAAAAGACCAAAACATCAAACTTTAACTTATCTTTCTCAACTTGCATTCTAGTGTTCTCAAGACCATGTACTCGCATGGTTCATGTTTGGAAGCTTCTAAGTATACCCACAACAAAATGAAAACTTACTTAGATACCCTTTACCTTCAATAAGATGAGCCCCAAATTTCAGAACCCAACTCACCTTTTATTATCACAATCACTCTTTACTCTTTTTAGCTTTCTATAGGCTTACTAGCCCCGTCCTCGAGCACTTTCAGGCATATCTTTTCATGCACATGGTTTTAAAACATAAACTAAACCTTTTTGAACACCCATTTTAGGGTTTTTGTTGCGAGAAAAGTTTCATGATTGAATTCGAATATAAACCCTACTCCCTTTGTTAATTGGCCTTCTCAATTAGGTTTCTCATTGTATACACTTGTCCTTTGCCCTAGATTGTCATGAATTTCTCCAATGTGGTTTCTTTTTTAATCCAACACCTTCACCAATAGTTAGGTAACCCAAGGGCAGACCTTTATGCAAAATTTCACTCATTTCCATTGGTGCATTTGTGAGATAATGGGATTTTACTCTCAAAACCCTAGGTAGGTTTTATGCAAGCCCAGAGGTTTGATTTTGTATGAACTTTCTCTAATCTTCAATTCAAAACCCTAAATTTTGCCTAAAGGAATGTTCCATCACCATGCACATGCTTCCTCTAGCAATGGACTCCTTTCCATCACCTAATTTGCATAACTACACAATACTTCATCTCAGTAAGAGCATGGTAGCCCGAGTTTTGTTCGTTCTTGCATGTATGTGTTGATTTATCTTCTTGTACATTCTTACCACAAGCTATACACAACTTTGTCACATCTCATTTCACATGTATGATGTTCATCATTCAAATAGCCTTATCAATAGATCAAATGTGTTTTACTAAGTCTTTGCAAACACAATTCACTATACACACAATCCATACAATAGTTTTACTTTAGAAAACAAAGAAATTTCCTTCAATCTTTGATCATTCTTCCTTCATAAACATATCCGTAGGGTTAATTCACAATGATCCACAACAGTGATTAGTATGTTATAAGATTCATCTTGTATAAACACCAAAATATTTGGGAAAAGAAAAGTTTACATGCACAAACTTTCCAACTTTGAGTATCCATCAAAATCAAGACTATGATAAAGATTTTTCCAGCCCCAAACCAACTTCTTGAAAAAAAGGAAATAAGAAACTTCTTAGGTTCTTATAGGAAAAAGGGAAAATAGTTCTTAGAACCAAATCTTTAAGATTTGAATGGCTAAGAAAACAAAATTACTCACCATGCATAAAAAAAAGCTCTTGTATTAAACCACATAATTCTTACAAAATTCCTTTTCTCTAATTTCTCGGACTTGAGGAATCCTCCTCCTCTATCTCACCTCTCTCCCCTTTTTTCCATTCAAGTTTCTCCCTTTTATGTAACTTCTTTTTTGAAGCCTAACCAACTTTCCAACTTCCATATGCCCATACATCAACATGAAGGCTTTTTACATCATTTGAGACATTTCATAGCTCATACACATTCTTGAAGACTCATTACCACATCCTAATACATAACTCACCCTCTCATGACTTAAATAATCCCTTTAACATCTTGACATGCCACATTGGCTCATCTACATGCCTTATAATTTTGAATTACATTTTTAGAGGGAAAATGACAATTTGAAATTTGATACAACTTACCTAATTCTCTCTCTCAGGTCGTAACACACTCAAATTGACCTCATAACCAAATAAATTTTGCATTTGGATGTCCTCTTGATGATGCTCCTACATCATACTCCCAAGGTGGAGAAAATATTTATATACTTTTCTTGAATACTTGAGTCTTCATCTTTTTGCTTATCCTTAATCTTCTTTCTTCACTCCCACTTGTCCTTAGTTGCCTCATAACCACCTGGGTCCCATATAGTAATCTTTCTCCTTGCATTTTCCTTTACTTTGCTTCTTTTGCTTCTTGATCTCCATCTTCACCTTCATAATCTTCATGCCCCCATCCGCTATACCTGCACACACAAACATTATAATAACAAAAATGTATTGTTCTTCATCTTTTATAAACTCGTCCATCTCTTTATAGCCCATATCCAACTTGTATTCATCTCTTGTCTTTCCATAATCTTCATTTTCTTGCCCCATTACTTGTTTGGTCTCGTTCACTATCATACTAGATTATCCTAAACTTGTACCTACACCTCCTTGTCCTCATTTGAATTAGTATTTATAGAAGAAACCATCTCTTTCTTAGCTGTACTTACACTTCTATCTTTTCCATCTATCTCATCTAACAAACCTTGCAATAGATCATCTACCTCATCCATGCAAACTTCATCACATTCTTGTTTGTCATCATGCTTCTCAAATGCACTCTTAGAATCATCTTCTTGTATAATTTCAAGGAAGTCACTCACACAAACATCAATATCAACCAACAAAGAATCAAACTTTCTTACCTTGTCTTCATTTATTGCTTAGTTTTCTTCCTTAATCATGAAATCTATGTCTTCTCCGAGTTCATCATCCTTTTTTTTCATTTCATTCTCTCTTACCTACACCATGCTTGTATTCTTTCTTTTCCAAATCATCTTCATATCCTTGTGCATTACTTGTGTCTTCAAGAAGTCTATTTTCTCTTTGTTACTTTTTGCTTGTTCACTTGCACTTACTATCACGTGCTTTGAATTATCATCTTCTTTCTCTCTGCTCTAGATTTTTCATCACTTAGGCACTATATAACCATGGTTCTTGACTGGTTTTGAGAGCTCTACATGGCTCTTGTTTATATTCATCTCTTTGCTATCCTCTTTCTCTTTCTTTTCCTCTTTTCTCATCTTATTTTCTTCTTTCTTGATTGCTTCTCTTAGCTTCATTCTTTGATTTCTTCTTACAAGTAGCTCAATGGGCCACTTAACCTTCCCTTTCATCACAATCTCAATCCCACTTGCTCTCTCTCTCATCATTAACTTTCCAAGTTTCTCTATATCTTCTCTCAATTTTTTGAATTCTTGTTCCATCCTCTTTTCATGTCTTCTTAACTCTTCTCTCTTTTTGGCTTCTTCTTTCTTTTTCTCTCTATCTCTTCTTATCTCTTCCGGTGGATAAACAAATTCATCAACGCTCTTATTATCTCTTCTTTGTCCATCTCTCTCTTTTTCTTCTTCTCAAGCAAGTTCTCTCACCTTTCTTCTCTCTACACATCACCTATGATTGCTGACCTAGTCTTTTGGTGTCTTTACTTCTCTTTCACTCTCACACTCTTCTTCTCATCCACTTCACCTTGTCACTTCATCCACACACACACACACAATCCACTATTAGCCATAAATAAAATTCATTCAAATATCTTCAATATGAAGCCTAAGCTCGATACCAAATGATGGATATCAATATTCAAGTTCATGCATTCAATCTAGTTAAGAGGACTCAAATCCAAAACCTATGCCCCTAGCACATTGCAAATGAGGATCATTTACGAAGCCTAAAAAGGATAAATCATGCAATATTTGATCAAATTTTACCTTAGACAACCGCACCAAAATCTATACCTTGTTTCAACACCTTAATCCATGATAAATACACCTTTATCAATGATTCATAATCAAAGAAACAACCATCTTTCTCATACTTTCCAAACTTCCCTGCTCCTCTCTTCGGTAGATCTTCACCTAAACAAATAATTTGACTTAATAGCATTCAATGACCTCTTCAAACCTTGGTCCCCTGTTTCTCGATTCACAAACACTTTGCATTAAATCGACCTTGAAATTGATTCAAAACATCAAAACATCAAACCATCAAAACATCAAACTTTCACTTATCTTTCTCAACTTGCATTCTATTGTTCTCAAGACCATGTACTTTGTGTGGTTCATGTTTGGAATCTTCTAGGTATACCCACAACAAAAGAAAAGTTATTTAGATATGCTTTACCTTTAATAAGGTGATCCCCAAAACTTGAACCCAACTCACCTTTCTCTTCTCACAATCACTCTTTACTCTTTTTAGCTTTTTGTAGGCTTAATATCCCTATCCTTAAGCTCTTTTAGGAATATCTTTCATGCACAAACTTTTAAAACAAAAAATAAACCTTTTTGAACACCCATTTCGGGGGTTCTTCTTGTGAGAAAAGTTTCATGATTGAATTTCAAATATAAACCCAACTTTCATTGTTAATTGGCCTCCTCAATTAGGTTTCTAATTGTATAAACCATCCTTGCCCTAGACAACCATGAACTTCTCTAATGTGGTTGCTTGTATTAATCTAAAACCGTCACCAATAATTAGATAAACCTAGTGCATACATTTCTACAAAATTTCACTCATTTCCATCAATGCATTTATTAGATAATGGGATTTTACTCTCAAAACCCTAAAACGCTTATTTCACTAAATTGGGACATATTCCATTGAATTGAGACTAGTATTTCAAGTATTGGAAGAAATCCATCTCGTTTTTGTGTATATTGGATTCCATTTTTGTCTATATTGGATTCTATTATTACTATTATTGGAATCTAATAGTAGCAATATTGGATTCCAATATTGTCATTATTGGAATTATTCTAGTTCCAATTTCACTATTATTGGATTCCAATATCGCTATTATTGGATTCCAATTTCGCCATTTTTTAGATTTTCAATGTTGAGAGTATGTAAGGCTAGCAACTACGGTCGCTAAATCTTATAAGTCATGAGCCTCGATGTAAGGTGAGCGGTCATTAACTCTTATAAGTCATGAGCATTGATCTAGGGTGAGTGGTCGCTAACTCTTATAAGTCATGAGCATCAATCTAAGGTGAGCGGCCATTAACTCTTATAAGTCATGAGCCCATTGTATTAAATGAAAGTGAAAAAGCCTCGATGTAAGGTTAGTTCTTTGGTAACTATTTTAAGTCATGATCATGTTGCCTTGCACTCTAAAAGTGCGGGGCTCGCACTTATAAAGTTTGAGATCCTCGTAGTTTCGAAGTGCGAGCCCTATGCTCTTGAAAACTCGAGATCCCGCAACTTTCGAAGTGCGACCCCACAATATGAAAAGTACGATCCTCGCACTTTCGAAGTGAGTACTCTAAATAATCCGAGCCTCACACTCTGAAAGTGCAAGCCTCACCCCTCGGTAGCCCCCACACTTTAAAAGTTTGTGATTCACACCTTGAAAGTGCGAAGTATCACACTCACACTTTTAGAGTGTGAATCTCAAACTTTGAAAGTGTGAGGCATGTACTTTCAATGTTTAGTATGCAAATATCCTTAAATTTGACACAAGCCGTAAATTGCTAGTGGTGTTATTTTGACTTCTGGTGGAACTCACAATATGTAGTGCCCCAAACCTCTCGCAATCTAGTTGACAGATGTAAAGCCTGACTCCACCGCCTTTGTCAGCACCTTTTCTTGTCAGATCTGTGCAAATATCAGAGAGTGGAACATCTTACACAGCCTTTCAGGCCTATCACATCACTTTCAAAATAATGCAAACACTTTAATTAGGATCCAATGCGTTAACCACCGTGAAACCCAAGTTTAAGTTGTAAACTTAGCAGTAATTGGATGGTGCCAGCGAGTGAATCCTGCATGCTTAATAAATAAAAAACCCGTGAAATCTGTGGGGCGGATTTAGGGCAAGTTGGGGACTGTTTCCATCTTTTTGTTTTTGTTGGAGAGGAGGAGATGGCGGAGGGGGGAAAGCGATGAGCCGCGCACTCACGGCACTCCTGCATTATCCATTGTGTCCAAACAAAAGGAGCCCCCAAGTGGTGTTGACCAAATGAAAGAACGAGATAGTTGTTATTTAAAATTGACCAGCCCCAGGTAATTTTGATAACATGCATCAGATTATTCGATTCTCGAGCAAGTAGATTGATTCAAAGGCCCAAAATCATGTTTTTCTTGGGTCCCCCTCGGCCTTTTCTAACTCTCCCATCCAAGAAGGAATCCCAACGAGTTGATAAAATGGAAGAAATGCAAAAATAAGGTTGCTCCAAGACTGTGTTAAGGCATTTCGGGTTGAAGGGTTCGGCCAAGTCCCGAGGTTCGTTGTACCAAGCTTAGGGGCCGGAAAAATGAAGAAAATCGGCTAAGTCTAGTCAGGCGATCACAGGGTTGGGACATCGGACGACGCGTGGGACGCGAAAAGCCAAATCCGAAAGAGGGAAAATTACCTAAGTCTTGTTTCATCACGTGTTGGGACATCCGGGCCAAAAGTACGCGCGCGGGACGGATCGCCGGTTTGGCGCAAGTGGTCCATTTCGGGCGGTTCGGGGATATTTGTCCTGTAGCCTGGGCCATGGGACATCCAGGCCAAAAGTACGTGGAGGACACGAAAGCCGGAAATTCGCCAAATTCAAAGACGACTGACTTTCCAGCAAAAAGTGCGGAGACGAAGAGTTTGGGACATCGGGCCAAAATACGCGAGGGTGTCGGGGCAAAAAAGCGAAAGAGCCACCAACGAATGGAATCTCGCCACGTGTCTTCACCTCGATGGGACAACAAAGGAGGAAAGGAAGCCCGAATCGGGTGGTCGAAAGAGGCCAAGAGATCAATTTTTCCCACGGGTTTGGGACAAAATTTGAAAAGGTGAAAGGGACGCAAGGCAAAATGAAAAGGAAATGGCGAAGGGCCCGAAATTTGCCCAATGAAACCGTGCCATGTGGCACTTGGATGGTGGAGCGGGGGAGAAACGTTTTCCATAAGTGAAAAATACCACGGTGAAAAAGTGCGCCTCAAGTGCCCGAGAAATTTTTAATAAAAAAAGTGCCACGTGTCCAAGTTAAGGAAGGGCCCGAAAGAAATTTTCAAAGGATGGCCCAGGATGAATCGGAGCCCGACACGTGTCATCAAGTGGCGAGAGTGCGAGAAAAATTCAAATATTTTCCCGCCGATCCGTTTTGGCCTGTTTTTGCCCTAAATCTTCAAATCGCCATATCTTTCGATCCAGAGCTCAGATTTTCACGTTCTTTATATCAATGGAAAGTTGGTGAAATTATCTACATGATTCCAGGGTCAATCTTGCATTTTGGTTCAGTTTGGAGAGAGAAAATCAAGAAACGTCTCTGGCACGTGGTAATGGCCAGAACTGACATTTCAACAACCAGTTTTAATGCAAAATGGGTCGCATTCTTCTTCAGTATGGTCAAAATGTCAGGGCATGGGTCTGTAAGGACCCATGCTATTTTAATGCATCTTCATTCAATGAGGAATGGCTCCCATGTTTTTATACATTTCTCTCTCCTGGGCTCGACCCATGCATTGTAAAAAGCCAGATTTGGCTCATTTTTCAAAGGTTGTTCATCTTTTCAGCTCTGCCCTCCCTTCTTTTCTTCTCTAGGGTTGAAAATGGAGTTCGAACCTCCTCCCCTTCTCTGTAATGGCATTTTTGCCTTTTACCATTAAAATGATGTTCTATGCAAACTTCTGAAGCAACAAAAACGTGTTTCGTGATGCATCTGTCCATCCTTGCTCGTTCTTTGCTTGTCTTTCTTCTTGCCTCTCTTCATTGAAAGTATTTGTGCATGTTTTAATACTCATTACAGGTTTGGAGCTGTGTTCATGGAGTTTTGGGACATTTTCTGTGTGAAATCTATCCTTGGGCCTGTGATGCATCTGTCCATCCTTCCCATTGCTCACCTCTCCTTGTTCCATGGCAGTTTTGATAGATGTTCAACATTTTCCTTCTCTGGTGTATCACCGTTTTAGTGTAGGCTCTTGTTTTTCCCTTTTTCTCTCTCTCTCTCTGTCCTTGGCATGGTTAGATTAGGATTAGATTAGCTTGCCTGCACTGGAATAGCTTGTGGCATGTAGTTTAGGAATAGGAACCAGCCTTCTCTGGAGATTCCTTTCTCATTTTTGCAAGTCCCACACTTGGAGAAAGGATTCCATGTTGTGCAATCACACTGGATGCTAGTATGATCAAACTAGAAATCTGATCAACATCCAGGGGTGCTGTGATTTGCACTAATAGTTTTGGCACGCCGGTGGGACCTTAGAGGTCTTCCACTTCATCTTTTGCAGGTTGGTGTGTTCCTGTGAAGATTTCAGCCTTTGGAGGCACTTGCAAACACATCTGGCGACTCCATCTGATCAGCAACCCATTTCTGAAGTTGCAGACCCATTTTCCATCCATTTCCATCCATATTTCTTTCCATCTCTTTCATTCTTTTCCATTCCATGAAGTTGTGCAATCATGACTTCATTTCCATCATGGAATTCACATTTTCAACAACAAGCAAGCAATGTTTCCCACCTCCAACATGTTTTTTAAATCCTCCAAATCAGCATTTTGAACAAATTCAAAATCAGCATGCATACCCATATGAGCAGCAATGCCAAAATCATTTTGGCTATGGAGCTTTCCAAGAGCAAGAGTATGCATATAATGAAGACAATCAGATGCAAGATGCTGGTCTGTTGGAGAAAATCCAAAAGATGGAGGTAAAGATGGTGCAGTCCAGAGCAACAACTCAAATGAGAGCTTTCAGAATTGGTTGCAGGACTCCTTGTCCATGGGGAGGCCCTTTTCCAAGACACTTCAGCCCTCAGGAGAAGCTGGACTTCATGATGAAGATGCTGCCCCAACTTGCACAATGGACAAAGCAGAAATAGAGGCCTATACACTTGTTGTTGAACAACCTTGTCAATGGGTAAGTTCTACACCATCATCTGGTTTTTCTCTTCCCATTACTCAAGCAACATCATCTCATTTGGAATTACAAATTCTAAACTCCCCATCTGCTGTCCCAAATGTTGATCCCATGTCTCCACCTCTCAGTCTTCCACCACACCTCAATTCTTCTTTCCTTTTTCCTTCCAAACAGTCATCCCCTCCACAAGAGCTAAAAGAAATGCTCTCCCCAAAGAAACAAGAGGTTTCACCTCCTCTACCACCACAAAAAATTGCCAAATCAATTGAGTTACAACCCATCCCTCCTCTTGCATTCCCAATTCCATGTGGGGAAGAAGAAATTGCAAAAATCGGCCATGAAGGACAGCAAGAAGAGGAGCCCAACAGAAAAGAAATGACAGACAACTTGAGGGTTTGGGCTGCCAAATTTGGGATGACAAAGATCCCCTTGATGGTTAAACCTATAGAAGAGGCTAAGGTTGAACAAATGGTGGTTAAGACTGATTTTGTGGCAGCAGAAGAAGAGCAAAAAGAAGAAGCAGATCAGCAGTCAGTTTGCTCATAAAGTAGTGTCCATGTTGGCACTCTATTTGAAGGGAATGCTGATTCAATTCAAGTTGCACAATCAGCCATAAAGGAAGAAAGCTCAGAAGAAGATCTTGCAGTCCCAACTTGTCCTCTAGAGCAGCAGATTGAAGAGTTTGACTTGACAAACTTCATGCTAGAGGAAGAGTTCTATCAAGAGCAAGATTGTCTTCAAGTAGTAGAGAAAGGAGAAGCTGCTCCAAATCCAAAAGAAGAGGAGCACATTCTAGTTGTGGAGGAGAAAATTGCAGATCCAAGGGCTTTGAGCACAAAGCAGGCTACAGGAGAACCTTTAGTTCTTCTTTCTACTTCACCTCTCTCAAGTTCTAGTACTGAAGAGGAGTTTGATCTCTCAAACTCAATGTTGGAGGGTGAAAGAAACCATGGTGGTCAAGTTATAGATCAAGAAGACACCATGGAGGAAGTGGAGCATTTGCAGCAGGACAGCCATGAGGTAGTTTATCTGTCAGATTTGGAGGACTGTTTTGATGGAGAAGAGCCGGTTGAGTTTCCACCATTCTCTCTTTCATCATCCACATTCCAAACACTTGAGTCTGCTGTCATGAAGGAGAACATTCATTTGCAGCAGCCTGCATCTTATAGCAGCTCTTTGGAACCAAGATTGGAAGATTTTAATCTTTCATGTTCTTCATTGGAGGAAGAGAAAGGCACAAAGGAATTTCTACCATTGCTTCCACACCATCCATTCAAGAGGGTCTACAAGAAGACTCCATTTTTGGAGTTGAAAATCAGAGCTATGGGCATATCAAATGGACCATACCTTGCCCAATCAGGTATTTGGCTTATTGGAGCCAAAGGAGAAGTCACAACTAGTCATGCTTGCTTCTAAGCATGAGGGTGAGCTACAAAGTACCAAGGATCAGCTGTCATACCTCTTCAATCCAAATGCAGAGCAACTAAAAGAGGTATTGAATTTGCCTTCAGCTGATACCTTGATGATTTGGGTGGAAGACCAGCTTCTTGTTGATTTTCCATTCATCCAATCAGCCATGTTCAATGCCAAATCAATTGCATGGTTGCCATTTTGAGAAAGGAAGCTATTTCTCACAACCAATTGCAGGTTTGTTTAGCTTGCCTTTGCTTCCAGTTAGAGTAGAGTAGGTAGGTTTGCTTTTTAGAAGAAGTGCTTGTGCACACTCTGCATGTTCCATTTGGAGCATGTATGATTTTCAGTTCTGTACATAGTTTTTGTGGTGCTGGTTTTGCTCTCTTGCATACCCATTTCAAAGTGGCATTTTGGTGAGAACGACTCCATTTCAGTGGGTTTCCAAGTGGCTCAGAGAGGAGGTTTTCAAAGTTCAGATCAGTTTGCAGGTTACAACTCATGACTCCATGCCCAATGGATGCTTCAGCAAACGGTAACTTCATCTAGCAGCAGATGATGACCCCATTGAAGTCGCTAAATTGTTATCCAAAATTCACCCCCCTAGGGTAATTTTGATAACATGCATCAGATTATTCAGTCCCGAGCAAGTAGATTGATTCAAGGCCCAAAATCATGTTTTTGGGGTCCCCTCGGCCTTTTTCTAACTCTCCCATCCAAGAAGGAATCCCAACAGGTTGATAAAATGGAAGAAATGCAAAAATAAGGTTCAAGATCTATGTTAAGGCATTTCGGGTCCAAAGAATCGAGGTTCGTTGTACCAAGCTTGGGGCATTGGAAAATGAAGAAAATCGCTAAGTCTAAGTCCTAGTCAAGATCCTGGGATAGATGGGACATCATGGGACGCGTGGGACATGAAAAAGCCGAAATGGCCGAAAAGGGAAAAAAAATTGCCTAAGTCTTTTTTCACATGCAGTCCTGGGACATCCTGGGCCAAAAAGTGGACGCGGACGCGGATCGCCGCGATTTGGCGCAAGTCACCCATTTCTGGTCCATTTGGGACAAAAAGTACGCTGGAGATATTGCCGGGTCCCAACATGGGCCAGTCGGGACATCGGAAAGAAAAAGTACATGGAGGAATGGAATCTCACACGTGTCTTCACCCGAAAAGGAAACCCGAATCAGTGGTTCGGAGGAGATATTTTTGGGACATCCGGGCCAAAGGTACGCGAGGGACGTCGAAAAGCCGAAAGAGCCGCCAACAAATGGAATCTCGCCACGTGTCTTCACCTCAAACAGGAACAAGGAAGCCCAAAATCAAAGTTTGGAAATATTTGTCCTGTAGTTTGGGAATGGGAAGTCTGCCAAAGGCAGGAGTTGCGTGGGCATGCGTGGGAAAAGCCGAAAGATTTTCCAAAAAAACGAATCAAATTTTCGCCACGTGTCTTCAAGTCCTCACGGGAAAATTTTGAAAATTTTTCCAAAGTGCAAAAAAAAAGAAAAAGGAAGGGCCCAAAAGAAATTTTCAAAGGATGAGCCCACGGATGAATCAGAGCCCGACACGTGTCATCCAAGTGGCAGAGCGCGGAAAAAATTCAAATATTTTCCCGCCGATCCGTTTTGGCCTGTTTTTGCCCTAAATCTTCAAATCGCCATATCTTTCGATCCAGAGCTTGATTTTCACGTTCTTTATATCAATGGAAAGATGGTGAAATTATCTACATGATTCCAGGGTCAATATTGCATTTTGGTGAGTTTGAGAGATAAAATCAAAAAATCTCTCGCACGTGGTAATGGCTGAAATGACGTTTCAACAACCAAAGCTTTAATGCAAAATGGGTCGCATTCTTCTTCAAAGATGGTCAAAATGTCGTGGCATGGGTCCGTAATGTGCCCATGCTATTTTAATGCATCTTCATTCAATGAGGAATGGTTCCCACGTTTTTTTCACGTTTTCTCTCTCCGGCTGATTCCATGCATTGTAAAAAGCCGATTTGGCTCATTTTCAAAAAGGGTTGTTCATCTTTTCAGCTCGCCCCCTCCCTTCTTTTTCTTCCAGTGGTTGAAAATGGAGTTCGAACCTCCTCCCTTCTCTCGTAATGGCATTTTTTCCTTTTACCATTAAAATGATGTTCTGCAGGTAAACTTTCAAGCAACAAAAACGTGTTTTGTGATGCATCCGTCCATCCTTGCTCATTCTTTGCTTGTCTTTCTTCGCCTCTCTTCATTGAAAGTATTTGTGCATGTTTTAATACTCATTACAGGTTTGGAGCTGTGTTCATGGAGTTTTGGGACATTTTCTGTGTGAAATCTATCCTTGGGCCTGTGATGCATTTGTCCATCCTTCCCATTGCTCACCTCTCCTTGTTCCATGGTAGTTTTGATAGATGTTCAACATTTTCCTTCTCTGGTGTATCACCGTTTTAGTGTAGGCTCTATTTTTCCCTTTTCTTCTCTCTCTCTGTCTCCTTGGCATGGTTAGATTAGGATTAGATTAGCTTGCCTGCACTAGAATAGCTTGTGGCAGGTAGTTTAGGAATAGAACTAACCTTCTCTCGGAGATTCCTTTCTCATTTTACAAGTCCCACACTTGGAGAAAGGATTCCATGTTGTGCAATCACACTGATGCTAGTATGATCAAACTAGAAATTTGATCAACATCCGTGGGTGCCGTGAGATCTGCAACTTTCAAAATGTGACTTCTTCTGGAAGGTGATTATTTAGCATACAAGGTGTGGGTTTCCTCCAAGGCTGGTCACACTTTGTTTCATGTGTGCAGAAAATAGGGTTCCAACCCCATCAGTTTTCATTTGCTAGCATACTCCCAGCCTGTGCCAAAATAAGAGCTTTGAAATTGGGTGCAAATCCGCCATGCATAAAGCATTATGGAGAAGGTATTTTTTGTGTTTTAGTTCAGTAAAGTACCACAGCAAATACATATGCGAAAATGTGGATGCATGCAGAACTGCTTGACAAATGCTTGAAAGAAATGTGCTTTATGGACTGCAATGATTGTAGGATGTGCAAAAACGAGTTTGTTGAAAATGCCTTGGAAACTTTCAAGCAAATGCAATTGAGTACGTGTAAATCCAGACTTACACCTTTTCAGCATACCTCCCACCTCTGACAAAATGGAGCTTTAGAAAAGGCCTCTTGACAACTATCAAGCATAATGGTAGAATTTTTAGTTCACAAGTGCACTAGTAGACAAGTATGAAAATTGTGGAAGCATACACAAGGTAACTCAACTATTTGACAAAATGCCTCAAAGAGATGTGGTCTTATGGAACATACCATCGACCATGTAAGCTTCATTTTTGCTTAATTAGCATTTAGCCACCAGGTTCATTGCATGAGGGTCAAATACTTCAATGGCATGAATGCCTCTTATAGAATCATGCCTAGAATTAATCATTATGTTTGCATGATGACATTCTTGGCCATATGGCTTTATCTTGAGGAAACCCTATATTGAATCATCAACATGCCAATCCGGCCTCGTGGCAAATGTGTGGATATGTTTCTTGGTGTTTGATGAGCACATGAGAATGTGTTCATCTTCCCTTACCTCTCATAATTCTCATGTTTTAGTTCTCTTTTGCAACTTAATAGAATTTTAAAATATTAGGATTTTAATACCGTTAAATGTTTATTTCAACTCGTTGTAAAAACAATGAAATGTCATGTCGAAACTCACAAAGTCAAAATAACCCATTTGCATTAAAACATGAACTTCCACCCTCATTCCGAGGTGATGTAGAAAACTTCCTACCCAACTGGATCACTACAACATTGTTTTATCGACCAGATGAAATTGACTTCCCAGTAATAATGTTGATCATCTCCCTATTTAAATAGTTAATTTTTGCATTTTTCGAGACTCATTAAGTACCCTTTCTAACTCTGAAAATGAGATGTTAAGCTTCATTCATGTACCTTGGTATGTGAGGAGTCACCTTGACCTTTGGTTTGACCCCGAATGAACATATGTGATCTTTTTGACGCTCTTATAGGAGCCTGTTACACTGGTTTACAGTAGTAGAAAGCTGTTAAATCTAGAAAGTTGGCTTTTGTTTTGAACCGCCATTTCAAACCTGGATAGAGAAATTATTTCCCATCTTCGCAAACCTCTAGTGTTTATACTAGAAAATTGCATGGAACATTTAGTTTAGGGAAAATCACTTTTCTGGATAGTTTGGAAAAGCCATTTTGTAGGCCTCCGGTCACAGTTTGATGAGGTCAAACTGGACCAATTTCGACTTGTCGCTCCAAGAAAACTTGTCGCCATTTGAAAATGGTTTTCTAGTTCTCAGTCCCATCGACTCTGATGAATTCTCCTTATATAGGGGAACTTGTAGGAAGTGTCTCATTGCGTGCTCATCCATCAAACATTAGTTATGGATGTGGTTTTTTGAGCCCTCGAGCTAATTTTGTTCATTTGCAATTGGGTCAACTACGACCAATAGCCCAGAAAACTAGCCGCCAAACGCAAACCGTTCACTTTTTCAATTCCATTAGTTGCTATGAACTCTTGGTATATAGGGGACACGTAGAAATTTAATCATGGTGTGTGTTCTCATCAGAAGATAACTTTTGGAAGTGGTTTCTTAGCCTCCGAGCCCATTTTGAACGTTTTTGTAGCTAGTAAGAAAATGTAAAAATAGAAAGCCATGGACCTCGTCGGGTTGCCAAACCACCGTGGAAACTTCAAACACATGTAAATAACTATTTAAAACTCTATAGTGGAACTTGTTGTGTGAATTAGAACTTTTGACAAAATGGTGTTTTTCTCTCTCTTCCTCTCTCTTCTCTCTCCTGGGTTACAAAATGAAGTGAAATGAAATGTAATGAATACATGTCTCTAAACCTTTTATTTCATTGAAAATTGTAATTATTATTATATGTAAATGGGAAACTGAAAAATGATAATTATGTTAGATTAGGGTGGATGCCATGCCAACGAATTTATCGCTGATATCATGCTCATGTGGTTTTGTAGGATGAAAGAATGATGATGAAAAGGTGATGTGTAATTCATTAATTATCATTGTAATTTATATAGTTCATTGTTAAATGAATAAATGTATAATGTAGTCTCATGTTATAGAAGGTTATATTTGATAATTTGTTGATATGTATGAGATGCTAGTTTCAAGGACATCTAGGAAATGTGCATTTAATCATAGGTTCAATTTTGATTTATAGAACACATGGTTAAAAGGGGTTGATATTTATATAAGGTAAATGAATTTGAAGTAATATCTTGTAGTGCATATTTAGTGTTCAATAAATGATTAATGAGTCATCTTGTGCATTCATACTTTGTAAATGTAATAAAGAGAATTTAATCAAAACACACTACCCTTGTTCAATATCGAAGACATAACTTGTTTTTCATGTGCGATACTCCTTACCGTAGAAGACATTGAAAACCGTAGGATGAACTTAATATTTTCTCTCGATGGAACATCCTAATTTAGGAAAATCAGAGCTCAAGAATGGACTTATCATCTTAGTCAGTAGGTTTAGTGACATTGTCTTAACCCGTCTGATAGGAGTGACACAAATCAAACTTTTCTTGGAGTGTGTAGAGCTAACCCCTCCTTCGTAGCCTAGCGGACTACCTTGTCTTTCAAAGTTAGATTTAAAATTAAAATTCTTCATCGAATGAAAACCCTGTTGGATCCAAACGACATGGATGGAGGTTGTGACTTAGTTGTTCTAGGTCTTAAACTCTTGTTAATGAACCCCTTAGCTCCCTCAGCTAAATGTGTTACCTTGGTTTCTCTCAACATAACACCTTGGTCCTTTCTGGAAGGTGGTTTAGCATAAATTTGTCCTCTCGCTTAAAACTCATATATAGTTGAGGGGTAGACCCTTAGGTGAAGTTGGAATTAATCTAAACCTCATTTGATTTGGATGTTAACTTAGGGTTGTGTGTAGCTTCAAGTCTTCTAATCATTTATGTCTTCAAGAGGTTAGACAAACACTTCGTAACTCCTTTTCAAGACAATGCAAAAAATAATAAGACCATAATGTGACGTAGAAAATAAAGCATATAAGAGTAAAATGAGATTTGAGGTTCGGAATAATGCCACCCTTGAAGACCTTATAACTCAATTAAATATATTCTTTTGTTTCAAAGAATATGAATTGTTCTTGGTGTGATCAACCTTCGAGAAAACAAAATACATATATAAATCAAAATGGAATTCACAAGTCATTGAATTAGAATAAATATGGTAGGGAAATAACTATTCCGTGATCGAGGAATGTTTTTGGTAAAAAAAAAGCTACCTTGTATCTAAATCTCGTTAAATCCTTTTATTATTTGGATATCAAGTCACTTTCACTTGAGTTGTAAGGGTAAAACTATAGACATCGAATAAATGTTGGAGAAGAATATTCTTAACATAATAATAAGATAATTAAGTACTTTGTATGTAATTTGATTTATGCCAAATAAGTATGTTAGTTATGGAAATTTTTATAAAGTATAAGAAGCCAACATAAGATGGTCGAACTATATTTTAACCATGGAATAAACTTAAGAATATGTGGGTGGACAAATGAGAAATTTATCCTTGCTCAATAATGTTCTTGGAATGTTAATCGTAACTAAAATACATTTAAAGAAATGATGTGTTGTGGGTTCGCCATTCCTGAAGTCATGTTTCTTGTGGTTGGGTCATTGCTAGTATTCGTTCATTGGGAAAAGTGTGGCATCGACATGCCTATGTCATTTTCATGTGTCTATGTGAGTCGATGACTTATGTGATTGTCGTATGTGAGTCGAGTTTTGTACTTGGAGCCCTTGTTGTTGTGTGTAGTGAGCAATGTAAGTCAAAAAAAAATTATCCTGGTATTTTACTGTTGTATTTGGGTGTGTAAAATGTGGGCACTACATATGGTATCAGAGTGAGGTTCATGCTCTCAAACCTCTGGGATGGATTGGAGTTGTGATGATTTTGCATGATGGTGGTGGATATTGGAAGAGTAATGTGATATATGTTGTGATGTGAACTATGTCGTAATTGTGAAATTGTGAACGCACATGTTGTGCATGTCACTTAGTGCGTATTTGTTATCATATTGATGTGCTTGTGATGAGAGTATTCACTCTTCTATTTCATGGATTCAATGAGGAATCCATGTGTGATGTACCACCTTGTTGTGTGTGAAAGGAATGATATTGTGAATTGCAGAGTGTTAAAACATTTTGACTTTATGTGATGTGAAGGTGTATTGATGTATTGCATGATAAAATTGATGTAAAGTGAATCACATTTATCATCGTGATGTCATCACCGTATTGTGATTAGTTGTGTGCATCATCGTGTTGTATTGCAATTGACTATATGTTGTAATGTTAGACATTGTGTTCCTCATACGTATAATTCATGTAATATGTGATGGTTCATGTCGTGATTTAGGGGCATATGGTGAGTATGATCCCTAGTGTATAGTGATTGCACTTGGGTGCAGGATGTGGTAATGTGATGTATCGTAACCCGTGAAAGTAATGATTGTGTTATACCCTGTATATAAATACCATGCGTAAGACGTTATGGTTAATGTGTGTGAATCACCATTGTGTTAGTGATGTAGTTATGTGTATGTTGTGAACCTTACACTAGATGACCCTAAGGGGATAAACTATCAAGAGTGTATGTGTGGAGAGAGGAGGCGTGGACCAAGTTTTCATAATCTTGAGCTGAGTACGAGTGAGGAAGTGGAGTCTTATATAGACTGAAAACCCACTTCTATCTGTTTAGTATACTTTGAGCTTGCTCAATATATTGTGGGTGCGCACCACCTTAGGCTCAACTTATGCAACTAGAGTTCCCTGCTCTTTCCTATTGGATTGTTCATTGAATAATCCTATGTGATTTTGACTATGTTGATCCTTGTGGGAGTATGGAGGAATGATTTAGGCAGAGATGATGACAGTTACATTATTTGATATACTCATTTCTGGTTACATGTATATTTTATGAGCCGAGGCTCGATGTCCGAGTGCCAGCAACTCGATGAGTACCCCTTTGGTGGTGGTATGAGGCCACATAGTGATTGTAATGTGCTATTTTCTCAATATGTATTTTATTCATAAATTGATCATTATCTCTTTTAGCTAGAACCAACCATTTTCTTGATTGACATGTTCTTATATTTTGGGCATTTATTTGATTGTTGCATTAACATTTGGATTTTTGCACTAACCATGGCTAATTAGCCATTTGTTTTTCTTAGTTTTAAAACTTTCTTTTCATATTTAAAAGTTTTTGTAGCCTAGCCCAAGGCTTTTGATTTTTCCACTTGGCATTTGAATGGATTGTTATGCTGGTTCTAATGTCGTAATGTGTTGGAATAGGGTCATGGGATTCACCATGGAGTGGTGGAACCTATGGACCCACTTCATTGTATGGGGGTACGCCCCAAGGAGTTATAGATAACTAGTGGGTTGTTGAACCATGAGTTATTATGTCACTTGGGTTGGGGGTGATGGGGCTCTATGTGCCTAGGGCCATAGGGTGACCCGACCTCATTAAAAGGAGAAAGGAGATGGGCCTCTATGGTTGAGTGACCTATTATTCTTTATGGCACTCTATGGTGAGTGACCTGATATTCTTGATGGGGCTCTATGGTTGAGTGACCGACTTCTTTTTGGCACTCTATGGTTTGACCTGGATGATTCTTTCTTGGGGATATATGTTTGATTTGGATGATTATTTCAGGGAGGTATATGGATATTTGGTGGCTTCGGGAGGTATATGGAGTTTTTTTATGATGCTTTTGGAGATATATGGAGTTTTTTGATATTTTGAGATGTGTGGAGTTGGTATAGTGAGTTATGTGTACCTTGTGAGTCTTTTTGACACCTTGTTATGGTTGAGGATTGACATTTCCATTTTGGTATTGACTATTGGATATTGGATTCGAACTATGTTATTATAGTCATGGATTTTTTGGGTCATGATGATACCTCAGTATATGTATCAATGTGATGATTCATGGCTTTTTGTCATCATATGTGTGTACTAGATCTATGTCTAGGACATAATTGTTGGAAATTATTTGCTATGTGGTCTACTTGTTGTCATTCCATGGTTTGGTGAAACCCTTGTGATGTGATATGGTCATGAAAGTATGTAAAAGTATGTCTTTGTGAAATTTTTAGTGTTAAGTTTTGTATGACCTGGTAGGGTGTCATGGACCGTAGTTCATGATGGGAACCCACAGAATGAATAAACTAAAATTCTACAAAAATGAAATTTTAAAGGACTTGAATTAAGAATAATGTTAATAAAAGAGATTAATGAAATAATAAATAAGAGGGAACTACCAATCTTCACAGAACCTTGAAAGTTAAAATTTCTACCAAATGTTCCTAGGGCCCCCTCGTAACATGATTTTGATCTAAAATCTTAACCTTAGAGCATACCTTCGCCATTCATTCATTCCCTTTTGCTTACCATTTCTCTTTCTTCATGTTGTGTCGCATCGAGGATGATGCTTTCTTAAGGGGAGGAGAATGTAATGCCTCGATGTTCTCCCTCAAAAATAATAATAATAAAATAAATATAAAATTGCTAAGAATGGGAGATTTGAAAATGTGCTCTCTGGCTTTTTTGTTGAATTCTTGTCTCTTATCATTCAATTTATTTCCACCTTCCTCTCCTTCACTTTTTCAATTTTCAAACACCTTGAAATGGACCTTTTTCATCAATGATTATCACCACCTGGAAGGAAAATTTGGTTTCGGTCTTCGAGTTTTAATAGTCATGGCATTATCAGGATTAATAATTATTATCTTATTAATGTCGTAAAATCATTAAAATAATGTTTATAATTATTATAATTTATATTAAATTTGTTTTTATTCTTTCTTTTGGTTTCAAAAATTTTATCATTGGTAATGATTAACGCCATTTAAGCTAAGCCTTTATTTATTTATCATCCTTTGTTTTTGGTCTTATGACCTTTTAGTGTTAGAAAAACAAAAAAAAAAATTAATTAATTAATAGAATTTTCAGAAATCAAAAAAAAATGAAAAATGAAGGTTTTAGGGAAAAAGGGGGTTTGATTTCAAAGAATTACAGCTTATATGGGTTTTCTCTAAAAAGATCACAAAAACTTTGTTTTCACATGTTTCACCGCAAAAAGAGCATTTTCCAACCTACCACCTGGAGGAAGGGGGAGATCTCTAGTCTCGCACTCGTGCCAAAATAAGAGCTTTAACTTTGATGGCAGACATCCATGGCATAAGCATTATGGAGAAGGAAATGGTTGCTTAGATGTTTTAGATTCAAGCATAGATACATGCAAAATGTTGGAACCAAATGAAAAAATGAGACAACTGCCTCAAAGAAATGTGCTTTATGGATGCAATAAATTGTGCTAAGATTTCCTCAAGAGAAATGAGTTTTTGAAAAGGCCTTTCATTTCAAGCAAAGCAAATGGTTCCAACCCCAATCCACAACCTTTTTCCAAGCATCCTCCCACCATGCAAAAAATGGAGCTTTGAAGCATGTGGTATGCCTTCACATCACAAAAGCATAAAAGATAGAGGAATTTTTTTTATCCAAACAGGTTAAGGATTAAGTCAAATAATATCAACGAAATTTATCATAAGGCAAGTCAATTTTTACAAAATCACCTCAAAAAAAGATGTGGTCTCAAGAATGGCCATAACCAAAGCATATGGATATTTTTCAAAAGTATTTAGCCATGCAGTTTGAGCATGAGGTGTGGATATTCATGGCAAATAAAGCTTGTTTTTTCAAAGTCCTTCAAAATTAAGCAAATGTGTTTGAAAGTTATTAAAGAAACACTTAACAACCTTTTATGTTGAAACCCCTAGATTGTATCAAATAATGTTTTAAATTCGGTATGGACATCCTTCAAAGAATGTAGAAAAGGGCTTTTGACATGTTTATGAGCACATGAGAAAAAAATGTGGAGGCATGCTTAACATGTGAAATGTTTGAAAAAAATGCCTCAAAGAAATTGGTCTCATGGAATGCCATGATTTCAAGGATATGCACAAATGGATTCGTCAAAAGGAAATTTTCAATTCTAATCGCAAATAAAGCCTCAAACCATTTGATCATTCAACAAGTGGTAATGATATCACAGAAGGCTCTGAGCTAAAGGAAATGAGAAATGTGATAAAGCTAGTAAAAAATGGTAACAAATCATGATTTCAAACTTCATTTCGAAAAGATAGACGTCAAAATGGTTTGGAGGTTGAGGATGCTCGTGGCTCATGAAAGTGCCCAAGCAAGATGTTGAACCGAATCCCTTATACGGTTTGATCAACTTCATTCCTCCGTGCATGGTTCATCTTCCCTTACCTCTCATAATTCTCATGTTTTAGTTCTCTTTTACAACTTAATAGAATTTTAAAATATTAGGATTTTAATACAGTTAAATGTTTATTTCAACTCGTTGCAAAAACAATGAAATGTCATGTCAAACTCATGAAAGTCAAAATAACTTTTCGCATTAAAACATGAACTTCCACCCTCATTCTGAGGTGATGTAGAAAACTTCCTACCCAACTGGATCACTACAACATTGTTTTATCGACAAGATGAAATTGACTTTCCAGTAATAATGTTGACCTTCTCCCTATTTAAATAGTTAATTTTTGCATTTTTTGAGACTCATTAAGTACCCTTCGTAACTCTGAAAATGAGATGTTAAGCTTCATTCATGTACCTTATTATGTGAGGAGTCACCTTGACCTTTGGATTGACCCCGAATGAACATATGAGATCTTTTTGACGCTCTTATAGGAGCCCTATTACACTGGTTTTACAGTAGTAGAAAGTTGTTAAATCTAGAAAGTTGGCTTTCATTTTGAACCGCCATTTAAAACTGGATAGAGAAATTATTTCCCGTCTTCACAAACCTCTAGTGTTTATACTAGAAAATTGCATGGAACATTCAATTTAGGGAAAAATCACTTTTCTGGATAGTTTGGAAAAGCCATTTTGTAGGCTCTCGGTCCTTAAAGTTTGACGAGGTCAACTCGACCAATTTTGACTTGTCGCTCCAGAAAACTTGTCGCCATTTGAAAATGGTTTTCTAGTTTCTCATCCTTTCGACTTGATGAATTCTCCTTATATAGGGGAACTAGTAGGAAGTGTCTCATTGCGTGCTCATCCATCGAACGTCATTTTGGACGTGGTTTTCGAGCCCTCGAGCTAACTTTTGTTCATTTTTGCAATGGGTCAACTACGACCAAAGAGCCCAGAAAACTAGCCAAACGCAAACGCAAACCATTCACTTTTTCCCAATTCCGTCAGTTGCTATGAACTCTTGGTATATCTGGGGACATGTAGAAATTTAATCATGGTGTGTGTTCTCATCGGAAGATAACTTTTGGAAGTGGTTTCTTAGCCTCCGAGCCCATTTTGAATTTTTGTAGCTAGTAAGAAAATGTAAAATAGAAAGTTCTGGACCCTCGTAGGGTTGCCAAACCACCGTGGAAACTTTTAACACATGCAAATAACTATTTAAAACTCTATAGTGTAACTTTTTGTGTGAAATAGAACTTTTGACAAAATGGTGTTTTCTCTCTCTTCCTTCTCTTTTCTCTCTCCTAGGTTACAAAATGAAGTGAAATGAAATGTATTGAATACATGTCTCTAAACTTTTATTTCGATTGCAAATTGTAATTATTATCATATGTAAATGGGAAACTGAAAAATGATAATTATGTTAGATTAGGGTGGATGCCATGCCAGTGATTTATCATTGATATCATGCTCACGTGGTTTTGCAGGATGAAAGAATGATGACGATGAAAAGGTGATGTGTAATTCATTAATTATCATTGTAATTTATATAGTTCATTGTTAAATGAATAAATGTATAATGTAGTCTCATGTTACAGAAGGTTATATTTGATAATTTGTTGATATGTATGAGATGCTAGTTTCAAGGACATCTAGGAAATGTGCATTTAATCATAGGTTCAATTTTGATTCATAGTACACATGGTTAAAAGGGTTTGATATTTATATAAGGTAAATGAATTTGAAGTAATATCTTGTAGTGTATATTTAGTGTTCAATAAATGATTAATGAGTCATCTTGTGCATTCATACTTTGTAAATGTAATAAAGAGAATTAAATCAAAACACTCTACCCTTGTTCAATATCGAGCATAACTTGTTTTTCATGTGTGATACTCCTTACCGTAGAAGACATTGAAAACCGTAGGATGAACTTAATCTTTGCTCTCGATGGAACGTCCTAATTTAGGAAAATCAGAGCTCAAGAATGGGCTTATCGTCTTAGTCAGTATGTTTAGTGACATTGTCTTAAACCCGTCTGATAGGAGTGACACAGTCAAACTTTTCTTGGAGTGTGTAGAGCTAACTCCTCCTTCATAGCCTAGTGGACTACCTTGTCTTTCAAAGATAGATTTAAAATTAAATTTCTTCATCGAATGAAATCCCTGTTGGATCCAGATGACATAGATGGAGGTTGTGACTTAGTTGTTCTAGGTCTTAAACTCTGTTAATGAACCCTTAGCTCACTCACTCCTAAATGTGTTACCTTGGTTTCTCTCAACATAACACCTTGGTCCTTTCTGGAAGGTGGTTTAGCATAAATTTGTCCTCTCGCTTAAAACTCATATATAGTTGAGGGGTAGACCCTTAGGTGAAGTTGGAATTAATCTAAACCTCAATTGATTTGGATGTTAACTTAGGGTTCGTGTGTAGCTTCAAGTCTTCTAATCATTTATGTCTTCAAGAGGTTAGACAAACACTTTCGTAACTCCTTTTACAAGACAATGCTAATAATAAGACCATTTTTGATAGAAAATAAAGCATATAAGAGTAAAAATGAGATTTGAGGTAGGAATAATGCCACTTCAAGACCTTATAACTCAATTAAATATATTTTTTGTTTCAAAGAATATGAATTGTCTTGTGTGATCAAACCTTCGAGAAAACAAAATATATATATAAATCAAAATGGAATTCATTAAGTCATTGAATTAGAATAACTATGGTAGGGAAATAACTATTCCATGATCGAGGAATGTTTTTGGTAAAAAAACTACCTTGTATCTAAATCTCCGTTAAATCCTTTTATTGCATTCTGGATATCAAGTCACTTTCACTTGAGTTGTAAGGGTAAAACTGTAGACATCGAATAAATGTTGGAGAAGAATATTCTTAACATAATAATAAGATAATTAAGTACTTTGTATGCAATTTGATTTATGCCAAATAAGTATGTTAGTTATGGAAATTTTTATAAAGTATAAGAAGCCAACATAAGATGGTCGAACTGTATTTTAACCATGGAATAAACTTAAGAATATGTGGGTGGACAAACGAGAAATTTATCCTTGCTCAATAATGTTCTTGGAATGTTAATCATAACTAAAATACATTTAAAGAAATGATGTGTTGTGGGTTCGCCATTCCTCAAGTCATGTTTCTTGTGGTTGGTCATTGCTAGTATTTCATTCATTGGGAAAAGTGTGGCATCGACATGCCTATGTCATTTTCATGTGTCTAAAATGTGGGCATTATAAAATTACATTCTCACCCCAAAATATACCTTATAACAACTCAAGTATTGTTTTTTAGATTGTAAAAGTTCACTAGTGTTTATTATTATAAACTATATATGCGAGTAATCATTAAAATCAAACAAAAAGTTGGGAGTTTATGTATATCACAAATTCTATTACTCTGAAAGATAGTAGAATTTATGCTTGTAAATTGTTCCATTCTCCGTATAAACAATGAGTCACTTCCATGAGAAAGAAAATGAAATAATCCTTGACACAATGCAAAGAAAAATGTTTGTGAGAAATGTTTGTCTTACACCCTCGGAGATACATTGAACCATTATTTTATAGTTTACATCAATCAAAACACTCATTGTGCCACAATTGTATTTTTTTGAGTCAAGAAATAAAAAAATTGATCTATCATCATCTTTACATTGAAAGGTTCTATCTATACATTTTAAATTTGTTACAAATTCATACATATACAATTGTAAATCTTATATGAGGAGTCATCACCTTTTGTGGACAATTTTATTTGCACAAAACATGAATACATTTTTTCCTTTAGAATGAGACCTCTAAAAAATACAAGTAGTGTTGAGTAAAGTAGTAGTGGAGGTGTTATCAAAGTAGAGACAATATTTACAAACAGGAAACAACAGAAGAGTGTACTATAGATTTCTTATTTAGCCTTGATGTTCTTGCATATTTTGGGTCAATGTAACAAATGGTACCCATAACATAGGTAGAGGTGTGGTGTTTGGCCGAGGAAATGCAATTGGAAATGCCAAATTCTGAAAAATTTGCATCAAAATTATAATCCAAAAGAATGTTAGAAGTCTTCACATCCCTGTAAACAATGTGTGGGTTACAATCATAATGAAGATATGGTTATCCTTCTTCAAAGCACCATGAGAAATCTTTAGCCGATCATTCTAGTCTAGCTTAATCTTCTTTGATGATCCTATATGAAAATAAAAATTAATAAAACACTTGTTAGATTTTCCAAATATCCATTTTACTATGAAGGTTAGAGGTTGATTGGACACTTCTATTTCAAAAATTGAATCTACAATGTATAGATTCATTTTTCTTCATAACATAATCATTTTACTCACCATGTAGGATGTCTCACAGAATTTTTGTTTACCATGTAATCATAAAACATCAGGTTTCCAAGTGGAGAAGTGAACATCCATGTAGACTCTCAAGATTCTGATGTTTGATGCTTCCAACTATTTCCACATCAATTTCAAATGCAAACAAGCTTAGTGGGTAGTGATTATACATTCTCTTTATAGAAATTGGCTTAGAATTCTTTAGATCACATTTATAAAGATTTCTTGTAGCACCATAGCCAATTACATATTTCTCTTTAAGATTTTTTTGTGATTGTCATTATGTCATGTCATACATGTAAAGAGCCATGTTCATGTGTAGTATGACCAACCTTGGAGAACCTAAATGTAACAAATAGATGTGTCAATAAAGAAATTGTAATATGATATTGCTTTTTGATTTGATTTCGTATCTGATAATCTATACAATATGAAATCATGTCTTGCCATGTTAGTTTTAACACCTTGCTCCATGTTGTTTGCAGAGCCTTTTGTAAATACCTTTGGATGATTTGAATGGTACAAGAGCTATAATTATGCACAATAGTAGTATTGAACCCTAACAGATGCAAACAATTTCTAGTTTTGAGATGGATGTTGTTCATTGCATTGGGCCACAATTTTGTTAGACAACATCATACATATCCAAGTTTTCCAAATTTTTGATAACAATAGAAGAATGTCTCTAGAACCCGATCTATTTAAAAGATACAAACTACTATTTCTTGCATCAGTTAATTGGTGATATCCAAAACCATAAGAAACAAAATTGAATTGGTACACAGAGAAAATTTGTGTTTATATCTACAATTATATGGAGGAAAACATGAAAAGTTTTTAATGACAGAATTTCCTAGCATTGTTGTAGGAGAGGTTTTGTAAAAGAAATAGAGCCATTTACATATCTTCTATTATTAGGGAAAGAGAATTAAATTTATTCCTTTCTCAAAGACCTCCATAGCTTTTCAAAAGTGAAGACCTCCAGTTTCCACAATGATGTAGTGTAACTCAATTTTTTTAAAGTGATGGGAAGATAGCCATCAATCCACTATTAGCTCCTCTATCCTAAAGTTGTACAAATTATTTTTTACATTGATGGAAAGATATTCTATAATATATTGATGCTAGTGGCCACTAGTCTTCACTTCTAGCAATGAATTGACATCTTCAAACAAACCAAATTTAATAGTGATTAATTGTTGAAATTACATAGTGCAACGCACAAAAAATTTTTTTATTAATGATTTCTTGATTTTTATAACTAAAGGAGGGTTGAAGGGTCCCTTTCCTTTACATTATAGATACAATGAGAGGATCAGTCTAAAAACCCAAATGATCAACAATACTTTGGTGAAAAAACTTAAGGGCCTATGCCAAAACACAAGTGATTGGGAATACAAAAAACCTAGACCAGTAAGACAGACAAGATGATTTGGTAACAATGCAACTGGCAAGGCTATATAACAACCAAAAAAAGTTACATCCTGATGGATTTTAGAAGCACTTATTTATTTGAATCAGATGACACCTCCATAACCTCCACTTTAATGGGGATGAAAATGTTTTCACAAGCGGTTGGAAAAAGATGCTCTTTTCCAACAGCAACCCAACTCTTTAACCAATTGTATGCCTCGCGACCTTCCCAACGAAGAATATCCCAATGTGTTGGTTCCTGTTAAGAGAGAAAACATATCATCCAGGTTAGGAAAGGGGAGTGCAAACTATCTCACCCTCGGTGTCTCACCCCATTTGGACACACCAACACAAATCACATTAGGACGTCAAACCATTTGTACAACTCTAAAAAAATGGCCACATCCAAAACCTTCCTATTTATAATGAGCCTCAGATAGCAAGGGCCATGACACACTCATGGTTTTTTCCATTTCCACTTCCATGCCAACCCTATATACTGGCTTGATCTAGTGATGACCCATCTCAAAGCCCAATCCTTCGTTGGGTGTATGATAAGAAGATGACAAATGAATGTCAAAAAATTTCACATTTACCCTCGACATCCCTCTAGAGAAAGATAATCATCTCCAAGAACTCCTCAATAACAACTAGGTCTTTCTCTATTTCAATTCAAAAATGGATTTCAAATGGCGATTGCAAAATTTTGGTATAAAATGCCATTTCACTCACCAACACGGAAAATTACATGAAAGGAAACATTGGAAAGGCCATGACAGACAAAATGAAATCCAGTGAAATAAAGATGAAAGGTGTGAAAATAAGGAGGAGAGGATCGGTAAATATGTGGAGTGACTATGCCATCACATGCTTGTAATTAATACAAGCTTGTTAGGGGCTTTAATATCGACCTTTATTGGAAAAGGTGATGAGTTGGGTGATCAACATATTTATTTTCAATCTTATCACGTGATTTTCTATAAAATCCACCTTTTAGTACCCTCCCATATATAACATTTAAGGTCAATATGTAATTAATGAAAGAGTACAAAAGGATTTTATTCACACAAGTTTTTTGATGGTGACATTAGCAATAATATGAGAGTCACCTCCAATAATTAATTCATTACTATTCAATTCAATAATAAGAATGGACCAACAATGTTCCAACACTTTAATTTATTGATTCATACATTTATTAATTTACATTGGGTGGGAATAGGGTCCATAATCTATAGTTGGGGACAACCTCGTAATCAATATCATGATACTACACAATTTAATCTTCAAACTATTAATAATCATTAAAAATAAAAAATCTATATTTGGTCCTTGAGTAATCTCAATAATTTTTACATATACTTTTAATTTACTAATTTGGGATTGATGGTGTGTTTTATTTATGAATAACATCTTATATTCTATTAACAAGTAAAATGATATAAGAATATTCACCAAAAAAATTGGGTGGTATGGAAGCATGCCCCAAAGCCACGAGTTCAAACTAGGCAGACAAAAATCCTAGGAGTACATCCGATTACAAAACATCACAAGACAAAAAAGCAAAAAAATTTAAGCGTCAACTATGAATTACTAACTGACCAACAGTGCACAGATCTTGATCATCCATCAAGAGCAAGACAAGTCTTGAGGATAGAAAATCCCTTTGTTGCTTTCCTTCAAAATAACAAATATCGGTGTGGTCTTGAACAAAAAAAAACTCATTACTTAAAATTTAATGAAAATAGTCTAAAACTTCCATACTTCATCTTGTTTCATGATACAAATCATATAGTTGGGCAATACAAACCACTATATTGGAAAAAATTGATCGATACAATATTGTATCGACATGGTTGGTTAAAGACAATTCCTTCTACACAAATTATACACAACATGCTTTCCACTAACATTATTTTCTCAATACCCTCTTCAACATTCTCTATAATAACACCTTCCACATTTGTGAAATGACTTCTCAAAATTTACTACATATCTGCATAACCACACTTCTCTTACATCAATCAACATTATCAACTTCTATCAATCCAAAAACACATTCCAATAAAAATTCTAGTCATTAGTCATGTTATTAATTATGCGATTAGCATCTGGAAGAAGGTCACCCTTTTTTTCATGGCTATCTTGCCAAACTAGCTTTGAGGATTGGAGAGATTCTGACACACACATATAACACTTAGACCCATTTTTTTATTTTCCTAGGCCTACAAAAGTTTGTTTATTTTATCAAACACACTATTGGGCATACTATATCAGAAAGATTTGATCAATGCAATAGAAGTCCATCATTTAATACTATTGAGAAATCTTGTTCACCTTCACGTTGCATATGTGGTTGATCCTTTAGGTATATTTTATTTGAAGGATGATTTTAAGAAAATATGCAAGGCCAAGATGGACAAAACATGTCTTTAGGTTTAAATGATGTACATCTGTTATGATGATCTAACATTGCCATACTACGTGGCTATGTTAATTACAAGAAATTTTTGATCATAGAAATAACAAATCCTTCCCTTTCACTAACTAATGATGCTTATCAATTGCAAAAATTCTAGTCATTAGTCATCCTTTCGAAGGGTATTCAAGGACTTGGATCTTCAAGGATAGTCCATCGAATATAATATAATTACAAATAATGAACTTCAAACCTCGTTGAGATTTTTTTTTGCATGGTTAAAATAGATTTAACAAAATATATAGGATAAGTGGCAATCGAGATAGCCTTCTCATCAATGAATAATTGAAAACATAAAACATGCATTTCTCTTCACGGACTCGGATCAGTCATTCTTGAGCAAGACCATGTGTTCATCTTTTCCTTAAATTTTTAGTAAAATGTTTAGGACTATTTTGTTTAATGGGTTATTTCTGGAAATATGTGGGCCAAGATGATCAAGATACATCTTCACATTTAAAATATGTACTTCTATTATTATGCTCTAACTCTTATCTTTTTACAAAGACAGAAATGAATTTTATTAGCTCGATATTTTTTAAAAACAGAAACAATAGAGCCTAGTGAGTGTCAAGCCACTCCTTTCAAAGTAAGTAATGTAGCTTAGTAATTGCTTATACATGCATTTCTTTTGATACGAAATGACATGAAAATTCCTTGTGATGCCATTTCATCCATTCATATGATCTATTATCCAAGTGCTATGTTCTGTAAGTATCATAGCTTAGCGGTCACTAAGCATTTTTTGTAATAAAACTTTTTTTTATTTCTATTTTCTTAATTAAGAAATAGTTTAGCCTAGAGGTTGCTAATTTATTCCTTTCTCATTTAACAATAAACAATAAGCATAGAGTGCTATGTTCTATAAGTATTCAAAATTTATCGGTCATTAAGGCATTTTTTATACGAACTTTTTTTTATCTCTATTTTTCAAAATTAATAAACAATTTGAAAGTTCAATTTAGACTTGAGGCCACTAATCTATTACTTTCTCAAAATACCTCCATAGCTTTCGATAGTAAACAATTTTTATATCTCACAAATTTTGCATCTAAAAATTTCACAAAAATGCCTAGCACCCAATAATATCTATTACTATGATTTGTTATTAGAGCTATGTTCGAAATAAATATATGTTTAGCCTATCATACTAAAATATATCATTCCCTCCCAAAGAAATTCAAAGTAAAATGTGTGTGCTAAGAATTTTCACTTTAATGAAATATTCTTTATTTGATCTCTATATCTAATATAAAGGATATAAAAAGGAACATCAACTTTGAGCCTATGGCCACTAATCTACTCCATCTTGACAACCATATACCATGGAGCTTAAACAGCCAATAATCATTTTCTTGATGCACATCGATGTGTAAAAAATTTGAAAAAACAAAGATGTGTACTGTTTCCATATGGTGTTATATGAGCATCCCAAAAACATTTTAGTAATCATATTTCTTGAAAAGGAACACATATGACTATTAAAAAGTGATCCATATCTTTTTGCATTAAATGATTATTCATATCTTTATTTGCCATCAAAATATATTATGGAAAATGCCTAAGAAATCTAGAAGCTACATTCAATGAATAGCATCTATGTTATCAATGAAATTTTTCTCCACAATCATTAATAACAAATGAAATGTCAAAGTAAATTTTTTTTCACTTCGAAGGCACTTTTTTTTATCTGTTCAATAAATATCATTTTCTAATTCCTTGTAGTACTTAACATAACGATATAAAGTTTTGTTAATGCATCCAAATAGAACTAATGAGTAATATAGAAGTTTGAAAATCTATTTCTAATGGTATTATGCCACACTTGGTTGAATGGAAGGAATAAATTCATAAGATAAGATTATTAACATGAAAACTCAAGTGATCGAAAGCTTAAAAAATATTTTTATTTTTGAAATGAAACATAGGAGTTTCTAAGCATGAATTAGATTCATGATGACAAAAACAAATGCAAAAAAATTAAACTAAACCATCACCTTTGAATACCCTTGATTTATAAAATGAAGTATTGACTTTGAATTAAAGTTAAAAATGACTATAGATATTTTTATTATTCTCACTTTAACGAAAAATGACACATTTTTATCCTCACCCACTTATTTGAACAATATGGTGACAACAAAATGAAATAATGAAATGATGGTATATTATAATGTATAGCAAAATGCTGCCCATTTTTTTACACCCGGGAAGGTTTAGGTGAAGAACAATAAATTCCTCCTAAATCATCTTAGACTCAAACTTAATCGCTTGAATAATGATACACCTTTAAACTCATATATTCATTTTCTCTTCGAGCAATAATATAGGATTAAAATTTTCATTTTTTGATACATTTTATGTAATTTATACTTAAATGAATAATCAAAATGTTATTAATGAGAATTGTTACTTACATGTAAATCTATTTCTTGAGCTTTATCAACGCCAAATCTAATAATGCCTATTTTTCATGAACATGTGATGAAGAGCAAGAATTTCGTATATCAAAAGTTAAACTAATGGTGAAGGATTCATAATGTTAACCAAGCATTTACCCTTTTAATGGAGCTCCATGAGATATACACCAATAATCATTTCTAAACCTATCATACTTGTTATTATAGGAATTTCTATGATGTGACATGTCCAAAAATTACAAATTTTTATAAAATGAATTTTGAATTTTGGATGAAAATTTGTGTTTTCAAGGAAGCAAGTATTATTGTCAAACTTTTCAGTTCTTAAAGATTTTTGAAAAAAATAAGATAACATTTATTTCAATAAATCCATTCAGGCAAATAAAAGTGCTCAAAAATTAATATGTAATTTATTTACAATATTGTTTTTTCCTTAAAAAACCACTTATGTTTGAATGATTTTATTTTATTTGGGATTATGAATATTGATCAGATTATCATATAAGTTCTTATAGTCAAGAATGATATGGTATGGTATTCAAATTGATCAATGGAATTAATTAATTGGAAACATCAAAACATGTTGGAAAAATTAACCCGAATGAACAGACAGATCATGGAGATCCACCATAATGACAAACTAGATCAAATATTTATAGAAAAAGATTCAAGTAAAATCTAGTTTGACTAATTTAAGAAAAGCATTTATCCGAGATTTCGACCAAATGATTGAGTTCCATATGATCATATATATACAATAAGGTATTCTAAAATATGTTTGCCAGGTTTTTAAAAATCTTCTTGAATTCATTTCATCTAAATGGAGATCAAAATTTATATTAGAACTTAATATTTTAAAATATATAACCAATAACCAATGTATGCTTGGGTAAAAATATTCATTGCATCCCATCTCAATTTGGATAAAATTTTTTGTTACCAACCTAGGCAATTTATTGCAAATATGAAGCCAATATGATGAATGCCAATATCACATATAAAATGATTACTTATATTAAATTTCATGCATGACTAAATATGACTTTTAGCATAATCAAATTCTCATTATTTCCTAGCATTTGAAAAAATCATTCATAAATTCAATAGAATTCAAAACAATTATCTCAATCATTTCACAAAATTTCACAAAGTTTTTGAATCATTTCATCCATTACATATGAACTTTTTTGATTCGATGCTATTGCTCTGAGGATACCAAATATAACACATCAACTTTTAATTATCACAAAAATTGAAACATAATTGATTTTTATTTCAACCCAATTTCAACAATATTAGACTTTTTTATATAGCCAAAGGAATAGGTAAAACATTCCTATAAAATAGAATTAACAATAAGAAAACCGCATTTATCACTTGAAAAAATTAAATTATTTTTTATAAAATATTTTACCAATCTCTGTAAGATTTTTAGCTTAAAAGGAGATTTATATAAATTTCATGTAAATTTTTTAATCCAATATTTTAACATTTTATCTCTATTTTTGAAATTAAAAACACTTTAGCCTTGAGGTCGTTAATCTATTACATTCTCAAAAAGACTCTCGTAATTTTTCGAAAAGAAAATTTTTATATCTCACATATTTTGCATCTAAAATTTTTTAAAAAAATTTTGTAAAAAATATCTATATTATTATGATATGTTATTATTAGCTATGTTTGAAATAAGATATTTTTTAGCCTATCTTGCTAAAATCATTCCTTCTAAAAAATGATCGAGCTTAGCATTTGGTTTTTCTAAGCATTTTCTTTTATATGCAAATTGTTGTTTGATCTCTATATTCAAAATAAAAATCATTCTGATCCTAAAGTGGTCGCTAATCTACTCCTTGAAAAGTAATGAAGCTTAGCGATCATAATCATTTTCATTGATGCACACCGATGTGTAAAAAAAAAGATGTATGCAAAGTGTGTGCCTAGCTATAGTCCTATGGTGTTATATGAGCACCTTGAAAACATTTTTAGTAATCATCTTTCTTCCCGACTATGCAAAGACCTCCATAGCTTTCAACATTAAAAATTGTCCATATCTCACTTATCTGCCATCAAAATATATTATGGAAAATGCCTAACGACTGCTAATATCTATTACTATGATTTGTTCATAAAGCATCTATGTTATCAAGAAATTTTTAGCCTATTTTCCGCATAATCATTCCTTTTGGTAAGTATGTAGCTTAGCAGTCGCTAAGCATTTTCTTTCACACCCATTATTTGATTGATCTTGTTCAAGTAATGGAGTTTAGTTCACTAAGTATTTTACTTGATATGAACCGATATAAATTATGTGTTATACACAAAAGAACTTATGAGTAATATAGAAGTTGAGAAATCCTTCAATGGTATGTAGTGCCACACTTGGTTGTGGAAGGAATGTATAGTCAATAAGATAAGATTATAGTTAATGAAAATACTAGTGATCGAAAACTATAAAGATATTTATTTACATTGCTAGGAAATGAAACCTAGGAGTTATAGAGGCTAGCGACCGCTAGGCTTCTACTCAACAAATCAAAAAGAAGACAACATACAACATGTAAAATTTGTTCATTAACACGTGCTGAAGAGAATACCTTGATCCCCTATAAAATGTAAGTATTTATTATTTTGAATTTGGTGTTGCAAAAATATCATTCTAATGGAGCTTAGTAATTGCTATTTTCTTTCATATCTATAAGGTACTCTCAAATTTGGTGAAGCATAAAATTATGTTTTAGTTTTTCTAGAGTAAAGTAAATAACTCCAAAATATCGATGATCACGAGATATATTAGAAATTTCATGCCACGTGGCAACATTTTAATGGATTACAGTTACAACTTAATAATGTGGATTTTTATAGGTAAAAAATATTTGTTAATTCTATCGCTAATTAAAATTTCTTAATAAATGTGTCAATTATATAATTGTGTAATTAACTGGTTCAAACTTGCAAGATGCCACATTTTATTGGATTTTTTTTTTAATTAACATGGATGATAGCTAAAAATATTGAATTCACACTTGATAAAAATTAATAATAAAATGAGGTATATCGCTCTCTTAAAATTTAATTTTTTTTTTTTGTAACATTCACTTCTATTTTCTAAATGGTTTTTTATTATGCTTAAATTAATATTTTTTGTTTTCCCGTGAGTTCACAAAGAAAATTTTGATGTTGTCCCAACAATTTCTAAAGTAGGTAGTATTAATAAATTTGATTTCCCGTATCCCACGCTATTCCCCAAATTAACATGAATTATATTTATAAAATACCAAATCGCACTAGATAAAATTAATAATTATGAGGCATATATCGCTCTCTTAAAATTTAATTTTTTTGTTTCCTAATGTTCACTTCTGTTTTCTAAATGGTTTTTATTATGCTGAAATTAACAATTGTTGTTTTTCCATGAGTCCACAAAGAAACTTTTTTGATGTCCCACTTGTTTCTAAAGTAGGTAGTATTAATAAATTTGATTTCCCGAATCCCACACGTTATCCCCGAATTAACATGCATTATATTTATAAAATATCAAAATTCACACTCAAGATAAAAATTAATAATTAACGAGGCGTATATCGCTCTATTAAAATTTAATTTTTTTTTTCCTAATGTTCACTTCTATTTTCTAAATGGTTTTTTATTATGCTTAAATTAATATTTGTGGTTTTCTTGAGTGATCACAAAGAAACTTTTTGTTGTCCCACTTGTTTCTAAAGTAGGTAAAATTAATCAATTTGATTTCCCGTATCCCACCATATGCCCCAAATTAAATGAAAATATTAATGATAGGTTAATTCAAAGTATGATATGTGAAATCCCCACATTAAATGCCAATATTTGAAATATCAAAATCCCACACTTTCTCTTTAAGAAGGGAAATTCAAATTTTGAAATTTCCTATTCCCACTTTTTTTTTTTTTTTAGAATTATTTCATTGAATGCATTTGGAAAAAACTAAATAAACCAAGAAATATATATTAGGGTTTCTTTTTTATTTTGTAATGTAGAAAAGGAGCTCTTGAAATCAGAATACAACACACATGCATGGGCACTAATTTACTGGTCCAAGTGCTCGATTCCTGGAGGTTTTTTTTGAATGGTAAGTTCGAGGAATGATCATAATCACATTTGGGGCACAAAAAAAGAATAAAATAGTGATAGTGGATAGATCATGGTGAGTGTAGATCAGGAGGCCAACAAAGGATGGAAATCAAAAGAGACAAGAAAAAAATAGGTTACAGATAGAATCTCACTGATATTGTGTTTTAGAGAGAATACGGAGCTTTAACAGACATTATCAATTATGTCAAAATATCATATACAACTAAAATAGGTATTTATCAAAAGCATCTATGTTATTGTATGTGTACCATAGTTGATGGTGGGCACTTGCAGCCACTCTGTATTCACCTAGTTCTTGTGTTTTACACCATAATCCATCCCTGCCTTTCCCTTTGGTGCCTTTGCAGTTCATTCCATCTTCTTGTCAAAACATGTTGCTCTATCTGAAACCACATTTTTTTCCACCCATGACCAAAGATTTTGTAATCCCTTTTAAAATATTTATTCCTTCCGAAAACCCATTTTTATGTTCAGTCGTAGCTCAAGTATTCATGTTTGTTAAATGGGTTCCCTTTTCAGCCCTTCTATCTGTCTCTCTAGTTTTTTTTTTGTTGATTTTGTTCTTCTTCATCCATTTATTTTTTCCCGTAAGTGTTGGCATCTATCTCTAGTAGAAAAACATGAGTCACATATTCTTTTTTATAAATCGTAATGGTTTGATTTTGTATAGTTTAGGTAATCATTTTGACTTCCTTTAATGATTTTTTAATATGAAAGAAATAGTCATGACTAATTCTTCAATATTTGATTCTCACTTGATTTTCATTGATATACATAGTTTTTAATATTTTTTTTCCATAGAAATAATTAAATGCATTGTCTTTAATTTTTTATGTTTAGAAAAAGGTAAGCACATTATATGTTCTCATAAATATTATTAAATATAAATGTTAATCATTCTATTTACAAACATATATTTCATTTACAAGTTAGTAATGACTTACTTGATAAATGAGCCAATATAAAGTAACAATTTTTAAATTCTAAAATAACATATTCCAAGACTAGAGGCCACTAAGCTTGATGTTTATGACATTGCCTAGCTATTACAAGACAACACAAGGAAACAAATATTCCAAGACAAGACAAATATTAAAGAGTTTCCTAAATACATTTTTCAAACAAGAATGGAGACTAGTGGCCGCTAAGATTCTGGTTGACTCACATATGATATAACTAGGATGGCTCACCTGAAAAACCGAGCTAAGCACCATTATTATATTTAGATTTCGTATTAATTTATCAGAATCCTACCATGATATTTGAAGCCTAGCCTAACAGCCGCTAATGTCGAAGATTAGTAAATAGCATTGGTGCAACATAACAAAGACTTGAGATTAGCGCCACTAGGATATTTTTTCTTGCATACATGATAATTAGTAACGACCCAAATGAAAAATTAACTAGCTCCTTTATTATATTTGGATGTTACATTACTACCTTCTAAGACTAAGTAACCACTAGGGTGGATGTTTTTTTCTTTGTAACATAATAAAGACAACATATTTCAAATAATGGATTAATTTTGTCTTTGTTTAAGCACATTAAAGATATTACACATTCTGAAATGGAAATTTTATGCAAGGCGCGCCCAAACTAAACTGAGTTCAATATGTTTTCATTCTATACATATATTTGGACTTGGGAGCTAAACTCATTACAAATGATATTCTAGTTGATAAGGTCACACAATGATATTTCATTAGGTAATAGATGAATAGTTTAAGTCTGATGTATTCAATTTGGGATAATTATAACGATTGATTAAAATCTACTATGCTCAGATACCACTTAAAATTATATTCTCAGAAAATTTTAAAAGACTTTTTGAAACATAGATGGTGAAGGAAAAACTACTCCTATAAATTTACTAATTTCTTTTGGATGATAATCATTTTGATTATAAAATTTGTAGCCTAAACTACAGAGCAATGATTAGAGCTCAATAATATATTATAGTACATGAATTCAAGATAAATTAATAGATCATTGGTTCAATGTTATTCAAAATATGGTTAAAACATCATAGATTGCTTGAGTTAGTGCCCAACTAGGAAGTTATTGCTTAAAATATACAAACATTTAGTAATGACTTTATATGATATAAATACTAGACTCTAGTTCATATCTTTGATATGATATTTCTATGATCTGAAATATTTACCATCATAAAATTTAGAAAAAAATCAATAAAAGGGGCTAACTTTCTCCCTCGTAATTATATTTAAATTTTAAAAGACTATTTTTAATGACTGATGAATGCTAGGGTGGTTTCTCACTACATTTATTTCTTGAATACTCATGATTCCAAATGAAAATTTAATTTAATCCTAAGTTACTCGAGCTCAATAGAATACTTGAATTCTATCACATGAATTCTAAACAAAAATTTAAGCCTAGACATTTTTGTGTTCAATTTTAAGCCTAGTATTTGGGTTCAAAATGTTATTGAAAATTGAAGCATTGTTACAACATCACAGAGGCTTGAGGTTAGTGGCCACTAGGATAGTTGTTTTCTTACATATAGGACAATTAGTAATGACTTGATGGATATTCAAATACATGACTAGACAAAAAATATTCGAAGACAAGATGAACTCAAGTTCTTGGGCTATTGGTGAGTTATAAGTAGTTTGTAATCATCAACCCAAGTTCCATTCCCATTGAGTTCATTGGATGCTTTCAATAAGTGGCCATGGGGACACCTTGAGGTAGGGGTCAAACTTCTCCATATGGACCAAGTGAAACATAGTGGGGAACTTTGAATGTGGATCACTTGGTAGACATTAAGGACCCAAGCCCACCTCCATGTCCCACTTAGAGAAAGTGTTCCTCCACCACTCTAGTTCATAGCTGGTATAATAAAGTGTTTACCATCCAAAATTTACAAGTAGTTTGTAATCATCAACCCAAGTTCCATTCCCATTGAGTTCATTAGATGCTTTCAATAAGTGGCCATGGGGACACCTTGAGGTAGGGGTCAAAATTCTCCATATGGACCAAAAAGAACATAGTGGGGTACTTCAAATTCTCCCCACAATTATATTTCAATTTTAAAAGACTATTTTTAATGACTAATGAAAACTGAGGGTGGTTTCTCACTACATTTATTTCTTGAATACTCTGTGATTCCAAATGAAAATTTAAGCCTAGTGGTCACTGAGCTCAATAGTATATTCAAAGTCTATCACATGAATTCCAAATGAAAATTTAAGCCTAGGCGACCTGTGTTCAATTTTAAGCCTAGTGGCCGTTAGGTTCAATATGTTATTTGAAAATCATTGTTGCAACATCATAGAGGCTTGAGGTTTAGAGCCGCTAGGATAGTTGTTGTCTTGCATACAAGACAATTAGTAATGACTTGATGGATATTCAAATACATGACTAGACAAAAATATTGAAGACAGGATGAACTCAAGTTCTTGGGCTATTGGTGAGTTACAAGTAGTTTGTAATCATCAACCCAAGTTCCATTCCCATTGAGTTCATTGGATGCTTTCAATAAGTGGCCATGGGGACACCTTGAGGTAGGGGTCAAACTTATCCATATGGACCAAGAGGAACATAGTGGGGTGCTTTGAATGTGGATCGCTCGGTGGACATTAAGGACCCAAGCCCACCTCCATGTCCCACTTAGAGAAATTTCTCCTCCACCACTCCAGTTCATAGCTCTGGTATAATAAAAGCATTTACCATCCAAAATTTACAAGTAGTTTTTAATCATCAAACCAAGTTCCATTCCCATTGAGTTTATTAGATTATTTCAATAAGAGGCCATGGGGACACCTTGAGGTAGGGGTCAAAAACTTCTCCATATGGAGAAAGGGAACATAACAGCGGGTGCTTTGAATTTCTCCCATAATTATATTTCAATTTTAAAAGACTATTTTTAATGAATGAAGACATTAGGGTGGTTGCTCACTACATTTCTTTCTTGAGTACTCGTGATTCCAAATGAAAATTTCCTAGTTATATGACCATTGAGCTCAATAGAATGTTCAAAGTCTATCACATGAATTCAAATGAAAATTTAAGGCTAGTGGCCGCTATGTTCAATTTTAAGCCTAGTGGCCACTTGGGTTCAAAATGTTATTCAAATCAGAATTATTTGCAACATCACAGAGGCTTGAGGTTTGCATCCACTAGGATAGTTATTGTCTTGCATACAGACAATTATAATGACTTGATGGATATTCAAATCCATGACTAGATAAAAAAATATTGAAGACATGATAGGATGAACTCAAGTTCTTGGGCTATTGGTGAGTTACAAGTAGTTTGTAATCATCAACCCAAGTTCCATTCCCATTGAGTTCATTGGATGCTTTCAATAAGTGGCCATGGGGACACCTTGAGGTAGGGTGGAACTTCTCCATATGGACTAAGAGGAACATAGTGGGGCACTTTGAATGGATCACTTGGTGGACATTAAGGACCCAAGCCCACCCCATGTCCCACTTAGAGAAAGTGCTCCTCCTTCATTAGATGCTTTCAATAAGTGGCCATGGGGACACCTTGAGGAAGGGGTCAAACTTCTCCATATGGACCATGCTAAAACAACTCCTCTTCTCATGTGTAATTTCTGGTTCCTATCCTGTTTTAGTGGTTGGGTATTTTGTTTATTGTCGATGTTGGGTTTGCTTCAACTTGCATCCTAGTTAGTTTTTGTGGTTTTATTTTGCTGGGTCATGTGGTTTATTGATTATCTTTCACATTTGTAATTGGGTGGGATACCGTCAATCTAAAGATTCTAATCTCCTATAAAAAGTGTTAAATCATCTAAAAAACATTTGAAGACAAGACATATATTAACGGTTTTCTAGATTTAGCGTAAGCTTATTATACCTTCTTCGAGTAACATAACAAATTTTAACAAATTTCGTGATTACACATATTCCAAAAAGAAAATTTCAGCATGACATCCACTGAGTTCAATATATTATTCGAATTCCACCTCATGATATTCGAAGGATAGAATTTCCACTAAGGTCGAAGATTATTTCATGGCGTATCTTTGAGAATATAAAAAAGAAACACATACTAGTAAGCTAGGACCAATATGAATCGATAACAATGGAAATGACAATGCTATACAACAACCAAAATAAAGATACAACCTAATGGATTTTAGAACCACTTATTTATCTGAATTAGATGACATCTCCGTAACATCCACCTTAACGGGTATGAAAATGGTTTCCATTGGTGGTTCTAGAAAAAGATGTTCTTTTCCAAGAGTAGCCTGACTCTTTAACCAATCGTATGCCTCACGAATTTTCCTATGAAGAACATCCCAACTTCATCGTAAATTAGCCATTGCAGCGGGAGCAAAAGGTATAGCATCCGTGTCGAACACGTGGAGTGACCTTCACATCCGTCGACTTCGATGTCTCACCCAATTCATCCACTTAAAACAAGAAATGATTTAGGACATTAAACCATTCAAAAAAATCTCTAAAAATGTCTACGTGCACCAAACCTTCTCTTCAGTATATAGTGAGCATTAGAAAGCAAGGGCCACGATGACACTCAGAATTTTTTTCCATTTCCATTTTCCATGCCAACCCTATACGCCTGGCCTGACGATCTTTAGTGATGACCCATCTCCAAAGCCCCGATCCTTGTTGGGTGTATGATAAGAAGATGACAAAAAGTGTTGAAGTAACTTCTCGCATTTACCCTTAGACGTCCCTCTAAAGAAAGATAACCATTTCAAGAAATCCCTCAATTACAACCAAGTCTTTCTACGATTCAATCCTAAAATAGATTTAAAATGGCATGGGAAATTGTGTATAAAATCCAATTTTACTCACAACCACAAAACATTGCATGAAAGGAAACATTGGTCCGACCATGAAAGAATAAATGAAATCTTGTGAAGGAAATGCAAAAGGTGAGAAAATAAGGGGTAGTGATAAGGTAAATATATGGAGTGAATATGCCATCACATGCTTGAAATTAATACAAGCTTTTCATTGTCTTTAATATCAATGTTTATTATAAAATGTGATGAGTCAGACCAATCAAGATATTTATTGTAAATTTTATCACAAAAGATACCTATTTAGTCGAAGGTCCAATCAAGTCAACAGAGCATACAAAGGGAAGTTG
>CM031236.1:565652902-565742259 GCA_018340775.1 Taxus wallichiana var. yunnanensis
GACATTTGAGTTTTCTATCTTTTTGGTGGTCAGCCTTTTGGGGTTAATTACAAAATTAGAACAAGAGAACCATGTAAATATAAAGTTATGAGACCATAATGAGGGACCAAGCACTAAACACTAGTAACTCCACCTAAGGTTGTATCCATAAAAGGCTCCATTTGCATCCATTAAACTCCACCATGAGGGATAAGGTTGGTTCATATGCATAAAACTTCATATGAGGGGAGTTTATTGTATTCCATCCACCACCTACTTACATTTCTACATCTAGTTATCACTCACTACTCACAAAGTGTGACTTACAGATGAGCACCAAGGGCACGATTTTTGACACACACCTAGAACTATATTTGGGTCTTAAATGTAGTTTAATGCTTAATTAGTAAGCCCACCATTGTGGCCACTTGAGGTAAGTCGATCGGCCCCTTCATATGCATATTTATTTTTTAGTGTTTTGATGCTTTTCTTAGGTTTTGTAGGTGTTTCCTCCATCTTTGATTGTAACGATATCCATCAAATTTCAGTGACATCCATGCAACATGAAGCGAAGGCAGGAAGTCATTAAACGACACCTTGGAGGAGATTTCCTGGTTATTTTAGTAAACTATGGAACCCATATCTCATACCATGGCACCCTAGGCACCCCCATCTATTTCTTGGTGCCTTAATCTACTCAGAGAACTTGAATCTACACTTTCTGGAGCTCTTGTGTGGTCATTTCTTCATTTTTTTATCTGGTCTTCATTCACGACACAATCCTCGCCAAGTATGTGAATAAGATAAGGCCTTTCTAACCCTCTTTACTCATCAAGGTTTCACATTTTCACTTGCTTAGTTTTTGGGTTCATTTCCTTTACTTTTTTAGTTGTTATTTAATGTTTTGCATAGAATTATATTTATCTAGAATAGATCTCTATTTTCCATTTTCATTTAAATCATTTTGGTGAAGTGAACTTGAACCCGATTTCTTTTTTGCATTTTCATATTATTATGCTTGTCACCCGTAGTGGTCATTTTGGGTCTTTTTCATAAATCAAGATTTAATATAACTCATTCCATGACTACAATGGATAACCCTTTAGAGCATTCCCACCATGTTCCTCTTTATGAAATAGAAGCATTTGGTAGTGAGAAATCCTATAATGAAGATACCAATGTTGACCAAGCTCAACTTAACACTATCAATGACTTTAGACAAGATTTGAGTGATAATCCCACTCATCTTCCATATGTCTTACATGTTTTGATTGTTGTTAAGAAAAATCGTGATGCTTCCTCTTCAGCTCACATGGCCTCCATACTACATACTTATATTTCAATTCCATTCCTACAATTACCACTCCCGCAATTCACCCTAGCACCCCTAATATGGAGCTTGGATCTTCTTTGAATAATCCTAATTTAAACTTTTTATATTAGGATTTACAAACCTAAATTCGCAACTCCATCTTACTACTTCTCGTGCATCACCATATCTAGACTCTACTTCATTTCTTCATACTCCTTTTGCACCTACTATATCTACTTATTAATTTCCAACTTATTTCATCTCTCCCAAATTACCCATCTTTAAAGACTATGGTGACCCACAAGAACATCTCCACAGTTTTCATGTCACATGCTTGGACTATGTGGATGACCATACAATACTAGCTAAGCTTTTTCTCTGCAGTTTACAAGATTATGCAATGTGGTGGATCTACAACCTACTTGTTCATTGGTGACATCATTAAAAATTTGGTTAATTCCTTTCTCACTCACTTCTCCATTAACATAGGCTCTAAGATCTCTAATGCTCAACTCGCATAACTCAAATAGGGATCTAATGAATACTTAGTGGATTATGTCTTGTGTTATAAAAAAATAGAGATAAGATGTCAAATGTGCTTGCAGATGCTAAGCTTCACAAATTATTCATTCAAAGTCTCTTACCACCTCTCTAACATAGTGTTATCTTTAATGCCTCTCCTTCCTTTGATCAACATTTTCATACTCGTAAAATTTGTGAAACAAAACTCTTAGCTATAGGCAAGCTAAAATAACAAGAGCAAGAATTATCCTCTATGCATTTTCAAAATAAGTCAACATTTAAATCATCTACAACTAAACCAATAGACACAAAAGTTACCATCACCATAGTCTTTACTACTAAGGAGATTGAATCATAGCTACATGGACGTATATTCACTAATTTTAGTGTACCTCCACATATTTTACTACCACAACTTGTTGATAGTAACATTATTACATTGCCTTCTCTACTACAAAAAGATCCACATCGATAAAAGGATGTAGTTTAGATTAAAATCCCATTATTACTATCATTAGTGTGTTAGACATTCCATCGATCATTGCTTCGACTTCACTCTCTTATTCATGGTTTGATCAATAGTGGTGTAATTGAGCTTTCAAAATCTACTCTGCTTCTCCACGTGTCAATGAAAATCATAAGCTCAAAAATATTAACTCTTCTCTACCCCAAGGTGACACAAAAGTGGTGAATCATTGGATAATCATGTATATCACACAAGACTTACATCTAGGGCTCTTGAATTCTTTTTTGGATCCCTATACTTCACCACCAGTCATCTCTTTCTCCAACCTCGATTATTATGAAAATTTCACATCTAACCACTTACATATAAATGGATCTATTGGTTTGGTTTCCTTCAACAATACTAAGGTTGACCAATCTTGGACCATTAGTGCATGCTCTATCTCACTTCTCACTATTATTGGTTCTCCTATTACACAAATTTTGTATCCAATGAATAATTCATATGGTGTAGTCGAACTACACGTTACAGTTAGTAATCTCACTTTTCTTGTATGTTTCCTTGTTAGAAAAGTAGTTAACAGTTGTGAAATAATTTTAGGACTCAATTGGATTTTTATGTCCCAATCTATCATCTTTATGAATCATTTGCGACTCAAATTTATTCACAATAATCAGGTCATTTCAATCGACGGTGTACCTCCTTCTACTCCATGGTCATCATCTCCTTGTGCATCGGTTCATGGATCTCCTACATCATTTAGCACATCACAATATATGTTACTAAAATCACAATCTACTCCTAGTTCACTTATTCACACATTATCTACGTGACCTCACCGATCTTCTACTCCTACAATTAGGTATAGGTCCATTCCTAGGAAAATTACAACATCTCGGCGTAAGTCTCGACCTCAGTTTATTCCACAAGGGTGTCTATCACCTCCATGCTCAGCTTCACATAGATCTCCATCACCTACACATTTTGTCACACCATAACATTCATCATATATTCATCCATCTCATGCACATAGACTTCACTCACTAGCGTAATGTCTATCTACTATACCACCACTACTAGAGCATAGTCATAGGATTTCACCACAACAACCATTAGATGGAGTACCTTTGTCCTTCACTTTAATTATATAGTTCATTCGATCAAATGCACTTGGGGGGAATAACATTCACACACACCCCTTTTCATCCTAGCATGAACACCTCTCTCATCTTCACATTATCATATGCATACTCATCATAGGCATTGTCATTACCCGATGACACACTCTTGTGCTTCGGTTGACACTTGAATGTTGAGGGAATAATACACATGAACCCCACACACCATATAGTAAGAATTATACATAGCATCTCTTTACACATTTTATAGTACATCTTGCATCTTGCGCACTACATATTTGAGTTACTCTTCATCACTTGTATTTTGATATTTGTGCATCTACCTATCATACATATCCACAAATCATACTAGTGTCTATCACACATTCATATTGTCTACACCCTTTTGCATTACATACTACATAGCGTGCACTTCACATTATTAGGCTATATACACATTTTTCATTGCATCCTATACATCACATATTACACATTCTAGACATGACATGGTCGTCTCTTATCATAACACATTCTACATCTACTTTCATGCGTTGCACTCACTACCCTATGATTCACTCTAGTTCCTCGGTCCATACTCAAATGTCAAGGGTTTACAAATCAAATGGATGTCATCACATTTGTGCATTTATAATTCAACCTTTTATCATATGACACCCATAGGTTAGTGGCATATGTTATAGGCTAAATGGTCACCTACTCTATTACATTTTATTGGTATATGCTTTAGGCTACATCACCACTCACTCTATTCATCTTGTAGTGATATGCACTTTAGGATAAATCATCACACTTTTGATCATCTTGTCATGATATATGCATAGGTTATAGGTTCACACACACATCATCTCTAGATCGCATATCATTAGAACGCATACACATTCACCACATTGCATTGCACATAACTCACACTTCAACCATTTCCCAATGACGCACTCTCGTTTGTGGTTCATTCTTGACTGATGTTCAGTAAACCAAATGAACCTCACTGCATACACTTCCATCCAATCGGGGGCACACGGCTCTTATCACCCATATTGTATTCCATTCCAACCATCCACAACATGTTTCATATCTTTTTTTCTTATACTCTTCCTTGCATTTTCTAGTCCATGTTCACTTATTACACATGTTACACATGTCTCTTACATGTCATTTTCTTTACCATACACACATGTGTGTTCACATCCCTCTCTATTTGTGATATTAGATATAGGGATTCTACACGTAACATAGATGCTTGGATACTAAAAGTCCCACATCGACATCTTGGGGGCATCCAATTTTTTCTACTACAGGTGTTATTGTTTCATTGTGTAATTAGCACTTTACATTATTTGGTTATAAAAACTCTTGACAATGGGTTATCTTTCTAACATGATAATTGATGCTTCATGTGTAGCATTTATGTGCAAGATTACTTACTACCATGGCTATCTATCAGTTTACTTGTTCTTCCTTGTTATTGTTTGTTATTATATGCAGGCCTTGCGCTTTCTTTGGTGTGCACTCTTGTTTATTTGTATGTGGCCATTATGGCCTTGAGTGTCAAGTGTGACATTGTGAGTGGTGTCCCATGTTTGTAACCCACTTTTCACGTCTTGTGATTATCTTCTTGAGTGTTTACATTATCATTTTGCTTACTTTATTTTACATTGTTTGTGAATTTTACACTTGTCTTCTACATGCATGATTTTTCATACTAACACTTTTTCTAGCCACTTATTTGTGTGTGCCTTGGTTTCTACCAAACGCATACCCTTCATAAAGGCAAGGAATAATTTATGTGGTTTCTCCTATTCTGTGTCACATCCTCCTATCCATGACGTCACATGCTCCCCCAAAGAGAGGGGCATCATTTGGGGTTTATACACTACATAGCGCACTACATCGATATTAGTTTGCATTCTTTGTATTTGTCCATAACATAGTGGGTTATATAGCGAGTGAGTTCATACCAGTCTATGGAACCCCGATACATACATGATTCTTTTGACAAGGTGTCCTTAGCACATGCGATATCGATTCTGAGTTAGGGGATAAAACATACCTTGTTCTCTACACTATCATGGCATTGGATCACCAAAAAACCAAAACATTATAGAGATCTCTTAATATTCTCAGGGAAGCAGTTATAAGTTGGAGGAACATCAGGTGTTCCTCCCGACACTTCTTCAACCATAGTGGCATGAGATCACGTAAAAAACTCACACTTCATCGACAATTAAAGGCTATTCTTTCTACTCCCTTTTCTCGACATATATCAGTGCACATGTTCCTTTTTCATTTTTTGTACTTTCATTATAGTATTTTTACTATATACATGTGTCTTTACACACATTTTTTACACATATACATTTGTATCTGAGTACTTGATTGTCTTCTCCTTTATAGGTCCATCCGTATGGAAAGCAAGTAGTCAAAAATACAACAACAATGACGTCAACAATAACACCACACACAACATACTAATATGTAAGTACATCACACACATTGGCATCTATGCATGCGTTTCCACCCTAGGTTCACTCTCATCACTTTTTGTACTTTTACATATTTAGTCTCCATGCTTCATCTTTTTGTCGTTCCACAATTTTTCTAGTCCCTCGGCACCTTTTCTACATCACTCTACATGAATATCAAAAAATAGATGTCTATCTACTTTATGTTACCAAGTGTTCCTCTCACCAACATAAAGTTGGGGAAAATGTAGTCACTAAATCACACACTTTGGGTATTATTTATCCCTTGTTTTATACTACTATTCATAAGGTATTTGAGTAAAGAAAGTACTAATTAACCCATGTCCTTTGGCCTTTTAACTTTTCTTTTTGTCCTCACTTTCAACCTTCCACATGTACTTTCCCAATATGTTTTTCATTTTTCACTCAACCTATTTCTTACTTTGGGGTGCCCACCAAGATCTGCGGCATCCAAGGTGCCCTGGGGCACCCTGATCCTCTTTGCACTTTTTTTTATCTTTTGGGTATTTCTAGACATTTGAGTTTTCTATCTTTTTGGTGGTTGGCCTTTTCAAGGTTGATTACAAAAATTAGAAAAAGAGAACCATATAAATATAAAGTTACGAGACCATGATGAGGGACCAAGAACTAAGCGCTAGTATCTCCACCTAAGGTTACATTAATAAAATGATCCATTTGCATCTATTAAGCTCCATCACAAGGGAAAAGGCTGGTTTATTGCATCACACTTCACAAGGTGGGAGTTTATTCTATTACATCATCATCTACTTACATTTCTACATCTAGTTATTACTCGCTACTCACAATGTGTGACTGACACAAGATCACCTAGGGCATAATTTTCACACAAACACACGTAGAACTAAATTTGGGTATAAAATGTAGTGAAGTCCACCATTGTGGCCGATGAGGTCAGTCCGACCCCTCCATATGCATCTTTCCTTTTTAGGGTTTTGATTATTTTCTTGGGGTTTTAAGGTGTTTCCTCCATCTCTAATTTGCAATCACATCCACCAAAGTTTAGCAACATCCACGTGATAGGAAGTGAAGACAGGAAACCACTTAACGACACCTCATAAGAGGTTCCCTGGTCATTTAGGAAGACTAGGGTGCCCAGATCTTAGACAAGGGCTCCTCAGTCACCCCCATATCTTTCCAGGTGCCCCAGTCTACTAAGACATCTCGAATCTACACTTTTTGGAGCTCGTGTGTGGTCATTTCTTCATTCTATTTATTTTTTCTTCACTACAACACAGTCCTCGACAAGTCTATGAATCAGCTAAGGATTTTCTAACCCTCTTTACTCATTAGGGTTTCACATTTTCACTTTCTTATATACTTAGGTCATTTCCTTTACTTATTTAGCTATTATTTATTACTTTGCATAACATTAGATTAAGCTAGAATACATCTCTATTTTCTATTTTAGTTTAATAAGATGTGAATACTACATTTATCTATAATGAACTTTATGAGGATATATATATATATATATATATATATATATATATTATCCACATGGCTTTGTAGAGGATTCTTCACTTATTTACATGATTTATCATTCACATTATGGTGTTGAACTTGAGCTCCCGAAATCGGTATGAGAAGATGTATAATTCATTTCTTTCCTATCATTTCACTCATTTCCATTCTAACCCTATAATATACATTTACAAACATGGGAAGAAATTTTAATAATTTTTCTCTATATTGATGATTTTATCCTCACAGGAAACTCTCCTTCCATGACCTAGGATGTAAAACATTGCTTTATGGAGTAAAATAATATGATAGACTTTGGACTTCTGCATTAATTTCTTGAACTACAAATCACTCAGTCATATGAAAAGATATCTATTTTATAGAAGAAGTGTGACTAAGACCCACTTCACTATTTTGACATGGTTTATTTCGATCCTTCCCCTACACCATTTCAATTAGGAGCCACACCGACATCCACATGCACTACACCTAGTTTTTTTATACTTTATGTAAGTAGTTAGTTGGAAATTTTATGTATCTCATGCATAGTCATCCTCATATTCCTTTTGAGTTAGCCTTATATCCAATTTCTAAGAAGATCCATGAGAGGTTCATTGGTAGGATTATGAAACCGGGTAAGTGCATGGAGATATGGGGCCAAAAGGTAGTTTAAGTGGATGTTTTTTGTAAAAGGTGTCTTCTTCCAATATCACCTCCTCTCTTCCCAATTTTTTTGTTTCAAATTTATTATCTTCTTTATATAATTTTAATATTTTTTATGGAATTTTCCTCTTCTAACAAGATGTCCCACTTCATATAGAAATTTTTCCTCTTTTTAGTTTTAGATTTCAACAATATTTATTTAATATTAATATCAGTAAATACATGTATTCGAGTGATAGAAGAAACAAATCACTATATTAAATAAATATTTATATTGTCTTTAGGAGTTCCTCTTAACTCTTATGATCTATGTAGTTGAAGTGTAGCATTGCCCGTGATTTAAATGTTATTTGAGCTATTGAATATATCAGGTGAACTCATATTTATTTTATATAAATAAATAAAATACATTAAAAGGTAATAACCATTTATTTATTTTGATTAAAAAGGTCACGTGTTGCTCAATTTGTCATTTATGAAGGGTCAAGTTTAATCTAGTGTGTCCAATTAAAATATAAGGAGTCACTCAAATTTAATCACTGAAAGTTCTAATCCTTCATAAAGAGATGCTAAAAATAACAAATCATATGCCAATATTGTTCATTAATGTACTCTATCTAAAAATAGTCATGTAGCTTTCAAAGCCTTTTCATATTTTTTCTCATTTAAATGCAACTATGTTACTAACTCACAACATTCACATATATAACTTGTATTTTAGTAACATCAATTCCCTTAAACAATAGACAAAATAAATCAATGTAGAAGGGTGAGACATCCTCTCTAGCACTTGTCCTTAAATATTTACAATAGAAATAACATAATCTTTATAGCCATATAAAGGGTCAAGGATCCCTTCTATTCTTATTATAAATGTAGAAAGCATAAAGAAAATAACCATTAATCAAATATTCCAAAAGAAGGCAACGAGCGAGGCATGACATGGAACCTAGTGGGGAAGACACAAGTGGAGAAGATCTTTGTGAGTGAAAAAGTGCAACATAATTGATGAGTGATTTGTTGCATCAACTTATTAAACTTGTGTATCAATTTCTATAGCCCACCAAGGACATGTCGAAAAAATAATTTTTTATCAATATATATGTTTATGAATTTTAGGGTATAATTTCATAGTTTTTCTATTCAATGTTACACAAAAATTAATATTTTATTTTGTGTAAATTTACAATATGTTGTGCAATCATCTCATATGAATACAAATTACATGATAAACAACATTACAAACAATATATAAATGTAAGTGTTGGAGTGAAATCCCTTTATCATATAACTGGATGTTGAGAAAATATAGTGTGAACACAAATAATAAAATATATAATTATATGAGATTTGATACACAAATTAGTATTAAGATTGAAATATTAAAGGAATTTGGATGTTGGAAAAACCGACCTAAAATTTTATTTGGAGAAGTTAGTTGTTAGAAAAACTAACTTATTTTTAGATTGAAATGTTACACAACCATTCCTATATAATTGCAAGAGTTTTATTAATAACATATTGAAGATGATTTACTGAATTCATGCTTCTACACATTTGAGATTCAGATCTTTCACTACATATGAATTAATTCCTATTACTAGAGTCTTATTCAGAGAGTTATAACCCATTTATAGAACAATAATTTCTCATCCATTGGATCTTTTAAATAATTGGAATTGTAACGCCACATTTTACACACAAAAACAACATTAAAAATACCGTAATAATTTTTTTTACTTAAATTGTAGTACACATGACACTACATGAGATCACTTAGGACTACTCAAAACACATGATATGTTGGCAAAAACATTAACCCGCATAGACAACATGAAAGCACGTGATGCACATCAAGGCCACTTCCTTTTCGAATGACATACCACAACATAATGATTCAACTATAGAATAAATGTATAGTTAGGGCCTTCCCATGACACGATATTTTTAGAATTACACTTTTATTAGTGATGTTTCATTCTTTAACATAAGTCCTAGAAAGGCTCATAACATGAGAATCATACATTTCTTTTCATTTTTTTACTAGATTTCCTTTATATTGTTTAACATTTAACTTACAATGTATCTCATTTAACAAGAATCATTGACATTATTTCAATTACTTGTTTAATTCATTCATTGTTAATAGGGTATTTATTTACACACAAGGCTATTTACATACACACAAAGCTACTCGGGTCTTATTCCTAGGACTTGCTCCTAAGGGCATGCATCTTGATCTTATTTCATACATATCTTACGCAACAGAACATATGTGAGTCCAAAGGAAGGAAGGTTAGCATCTTTTTCTCAAGGATTTAGGGTCAAGTTTTTTTCATTCATTTATAAATTGATAATTCAGTTAGTACACAATAAGTATGATAGGAAATAGGTTCTTTTTCCATAATGAGAGGGTTTAATCACATATCAAGGAAGATCATGTTTTAATTTCTGTGAAATAACATCCCACAATTACACTTCCCAAGGCAAAGCATCAATTATAAGTTTACTATAGTTATGCTCCAACAATTAGTTAAGGATTCGAAGGCTCTAAACATAGCAACATACTTCCTTATTTTCTTGTTTCTAGATTAGGTTTCTTGAGTATCATTTTACATCCAAAAAAGAGGGTTTTCCCTAACTAGGTTCATATACCTTTGTAAAGTATTATGTAACCTACTTGTTAATAGGGTCATTTGTATCCTCATAAGACTACTAGTCCTTGTCTTAGGGAATTTATCTCTAAGAACCTGATTCCATAGTTTCACATCATACATACATTACATAATAGGACAAGTGGGAGATCGAGATGGAGTAGTTCATTGTTTTAATGGGTTGATGTTCACATTATAGTTTATACAACATGGGTCTAGCTTCTCACCACAAGATGGTTTAAACATGATGTGATAATGACCGAAATTTCACCTTTCTCTAAAGAAATCATCTAATGGTTACGTTTTCACAAACTAATCATACACTAAAATGTTGTTAAGTTTCCTAATGAACTCTTTTTATAGCATCCTAGAACCCAAATGATAATTGAGATTGGGTATCGAGTTCATCTATGATCCCAACTCTTAAAGGTGACTTTCAATGTTAGTTGGCAATCTTTTGCCACTCAACATGTATGTCGGTCCGAGAAGATTTTACATCATGTTTAATGTTGGTTTCCCATGGGTCTGTAAACTAAAGAACAGGGATGGAAGCCTGATTATTTTATTGATAATCGATCCAATCAATTTACAATAGATGTGCTGCAATATTTATACATATTGGACAACAATATACAAAAAAATAAATGGGTTGCATGGGTACAACCGTGAAACAATACAAACAATAGTATTGTTAAAACAATATAACAACTCCCATATGTTTGAATAAAACAATATAGAAGGTTATAAATAAATATAACCATATAACAATTAAACAATTATCAAACTAATTATGTGCAATGCATAATTAACCTAGGTAAAATATAATTACCCTAACATTCCCCCTTAATTTTTCATTGTCTCAAGGGATGAAGAGAGGAACTCTCTGAACAACTCAAACTTGTCATGTGCAAGTGACTTTGTGAAGATATCTGCTCGTTGTTCATTGTTGAAAAAATGAAGTTGTATATTGTGTTTCAAGACATGCTCACATATGAAATGTACTTGTACCTCAATGTGCTTTGTTCTTTCATGAAAACTGGATTGCAAACAAGTTTGAGAACACCTTCATTGTCTACATACATGGTGCTTGGTTTGTCCTGTGGTATTCCAAGTCCTTCAAGTATGCGACGTAACCATATCACTTCACATACATCTTCTCTACATAATGATACTCAACTTCTGTGGAAGAATGAGAAACAAAGTGTTGTTTCTTGCTTCCCCATGATATTGGTCTAGATCCCATAAAGAACAAAAATCTTGAAGTCAATTTTCTATCATCAATGTTGCATGCATGATCTGAATCTGAATATCCTGACAAGAAGAAGTTGTCATTCTTCTTGTATTCTAGACCAAGATCTATTGTTCCCTTGAGATATCTCAAGATGCACCTCTTACCTTCCAATGAAAAATTTGGGTTCTTGCATGAACCTGGATAGATAGCTTACTGCAAATCTGATATCTGGTCTAGTATAGGTAGGTAAATGATAATCCCAATCAACTACGGATAGAGAGTGGCATTTATCGCAGGAGATGGATCTGAATGAGATAACTGCAATTTGTTCTCCATAGGTGTAGTAATCGGTGTGCAATCCATCATCCTAAATTTCTCGAGCGTTGTCTTGGTATATTTCAATTGAGAAATAAATATGTGATTCTCCTTTTTCCATACTTCCAATCCAAGACAATAATGCATCAGCCCGAGATCTTTCATGTCGAACGATCGATTAATATCTTTCTTCATTGCATTGATCATTTTCACTGAACTACTAGTGATGACTAGATTGTCGACATAGAAAATGACAATCACAATCTCCCCCTTACTTTTTGAGGTAGATATTTGGATCGTATGGATTTCTAACAAATCCATGTTGTACAAGATGCTAATCAATTTTGATGCACCATGCCCGGGGTTCTGTTTCAATCCATACAAAGATTTCTGAGTCTGCATACCTTTGCTTCTTGACTAGGTACAACATATCCCTCAGGTTGAGTCATGTAGACTTCTTTTTGTAGATCTCCATTCAGAAAGGCACTTTTACGTCCATTTGATGGACTTTCCAACCAAACTATGCAGCTAGAGAAAAGATCATCCTGATCATTTTGATCTTAGTTGTGGGAGAAAATGTCTCCTCATAGTCAATGCCTTCTTTTTTGTGTGTACCCCTTTGCTACTAGTCTCACTTTGTACTTTTCTATTGTCCCATCTGCTTTGTAATTTTTTTGAATATCCATCTGCATCCAATGGGTTTCTTCATTGGTGGAAGATCGACAAGTTGTCAAGTGTTGTTTTTTCATCACTGAGTTATACTCAACATCCATGGAATCTTTCCAAGCTTTTGACTATAGGGCTTCCTGGAGTGTAGAGGGCTCATCAGATTTAATAACTCTACTCATATAAGCAAAGTTAACTTCTTCTCTTGCTTTATTGCAAGTCTGTGGTCCAATGGTGGATGCATCCGGTGGAGCATCCATTCTTGCATCTCATAACATGCTAGTATACCACTTGGGCATATGTTGAACTACTCATGTGGGTCATGGTTCTATCAAATCATCACCATCATCCCCATCATCACTTTCATTATATGTGGGAACATCAACTTATTTTTTTACAACTAGTGAAAAATCTACATCAGGTGATTCCAGAGGAGAAGTCTCTACTTCCTTCTTCTCAAAAAACTCAACATCTCTACTAGTGTAGACTTTCCTAGTCTTTGGATCTATCAATTTATACCTAAGAGTCTCTTCATTGTACCCAATGAAGATGATTTTTTTGATTTCATATCCAATTTCTTTTTGTTTTTCTTGGTTGTGTGCATACTTTCTTTGCACCTGAATACTCTAAGGTGTGCAATGATGGCTTCCTTTTTGACCATGCTTCTTGTGGCGTTACTTCATCAAGAGCAACTGTGGGCACTCTATTCAACAAATACATTGTTGTCTTTATTACTTCAATCCAGAATGTCTTTGCTATTCTATAATCACCGATCATGCATCACACCATTTCCATGATAGTACGATTTCTTCTCTCAACAACATCATTCTGTTGTGGCGTGTTGATGTGCAAAAATTAGTAGGAACTTGAAAAGGTCATAATTTGTGCTCTGGGTGTCCGTTTGAGTCCGTTTTTCTTTTGAAACCACCTATTTCGATGAGATGAATGCACCGGTCAAAAACCTTGCCAATTGGAGCACATTTGGCACATTTCGGGCCCAAAATCTATCAGATTGAGGCCAAAATTAGGATTTAAGTTGTAGTTCAATTTTTTCCTATTTTAGGGCATTAGTTAATTTTAGTATCTTAGTTTCTTTATGAGTTGAAAATTTGGCAATTCCTCTAATTTAGGCATGTAGAAGATGAGTGGCAATTTCTATGCACATATGAATAAGCATGCGAACTTACTAAGAATAGCAGGTTCTAGTAAACTACTAAAAATAGTAATTTCGCCACCTAGAGTAGTTTTAGTCAAAGTTAGTTAGAGTTTTCTTGGAAACTCAAGTGGGAGTTGTTTTCCTATTTAGGAAACATTTTAATTCATGATTCGATAATGAAGAAGGAGATCTATTTTCTTTTGGAGTTCATATTATTTGCAGTATATTGAGTTTGTTTAGAATATGGGTACATTATGTGTGTGGAGGAGGCATTTGTTGATGAATCCCATGAGCTTGTAGGTAGTCTTTAAACTCATCACTGGTGAATTCCCCCTCGATATGAGTGGAGAGTTATGATGTGATGACCAGTTTCATTCTCAATAGCCACATTGAACTTCTTGAAGGTTTCAAAAGCTTCACTTTTCTTGCAAAGATAAAAATCCACATTTTTCTTGAATAGTCATCAACACAAAGCATGAAGTACTGAAATATAAAATGACTCGGTTGTATCAGACCACAAAGATCGGTATGAACTAGATTAATCTTACCATGAGCTCGATTAGTACTCTTCTGGAATGAAGCTCTGTGTTGTTTTGCCTGCTAGGAAGTGAGAACACTTGTTTGTATCATTCTGGAGAGATGGTAATTATTTTACCATATTATGTCGATTTAAGTGTTTGAAAGTGTTTTGAGATACTTGAAATTGATATGACCAAGTCTCGATGCCACAATTGTGTAGAGGTAGAGTCCTTAGCCACAAGTTCCACAACATGCGTCCCACATTGGAGGATTTTGTAACTATTTTTGAGCCTCGTGATTTGTCTCGAATTAAACACATTTTCTTGCCGGAATGACTATCAAAGTCAATTTTCAAGTTGTGATCAAGGATTTTATTGACTGATAATATATTTTTAGTTAACCTAGGGACATATAGTACATCTGACAATCTATAGTTGTGTGAACCAAGAGGTAGAGAAATGTTCCCAATCCCCTGAACTATGTATGAAGAATCATCACCTAACAAAACATGGTTTTTCAAAGGCGTGTCCCTCATTGAAGTAAACCAATCTTGTGGTCATTCATGTGTCGAGTGGCTCTTGAATCAACATACCAAACATCACTAGATGATGTGGAGGGTTCACTTGATCGAGTAATGTACAAGTAGTCTTTAGTATCTGAATGTTCTTCTTGCTCAAGAAATATTTCCTTGTTGATAGGGTTTTCTTTTCCAGTTCCCCTTTTTCCCCTTGATTATAGCTAGAATTTCCCTTGTGAGATTGTTGGTGTGGAGGCCCAAAGTTTCTTGATGAACCTTTTTTGTAAGTATTATACCAACAATCTTTCAATTCATGTCCTCTTTTGTAGATTGGACATTTATTCTTTTGTTGCTTGTCCCCTTGATGTTGATAATGATTTTGGGACTTTTGATAGGAATGAGGTTTTCCTTTTCCTTTTCCTTTCCATTTTGATGAGAAGAAATTTCTACTCCTCTTTATCATCTTTATTATACATAGTTTCCTCTTGTTGTAGTAGGTTCACTAACTTGTCAAAACTAACTGTCATATCTGAAAAGTTGAGTGTTGTCACAAAAATGTGGTATGAAGAAGGGAGGGATCTCAAAACAATGGGAACAAGAGCTTCATCTATGACCACTTCTCCTAGGGCTAGAAGTGAAGCCCTCAACTTTGTAACTCTTCTCAAGAAAGCTTGATTTTCTCATTTTGCTTAAACTTCAATGTGTGTAATTGACTCTGCAAATTCAATATGACATTCTTGTTTTTGGCCTCATATACCATGCTCAACTTATATGATGCTTATTTGGATGTTTTGGAATCTTGAATGTGGGATTGCACATCGTCAGACACTCCAAACAAGATGATTATCTTGGCTTTCTTATCTGATTTATCAAACTATCTCTGTTGTGTTGTATCATTTGTTGATCTGGTTAGAGTACCATTCACAACAGTCTAGATATCTTCAAATTCAAGTTGTGTCTTGATTTTTGTCTTCCATGCAACATAGTTGTTTCCTCTGAGTAGTTTTGAATCTGGAAGAAAGAATTTGGGGGCATTGGTGCCCATTTTGTAGAATCCACTGACATGGCTAGGCTCTTATCACTCCAAGTATAAGTTCTCCCAATCTATATACCATCAGTCCAATATATTGAACCTTTCTATATACGCACCCTTCTAATATACCCATCGGTATGTGTAAGAATCTCACCCTTTCTATATACCCGGTGGTACATGAAAGAGGTGTTAACGTACGTGAAAGAATTCGATATGTGGTACCAAGATAGTACTGAAAGGGGTCTATGTGATTATTGACACCAGCTTAAAGAAATATCCTCATACGCACGTGTAACTTTTCTATATACTTGGATAATTTCTCATCCATATTTAAGTCAAGAAATCATTCACAAACGGATGAGAGGGCTCAAAGTGTGTGCATTGTGTCCTTATTACTCCCGTCGATTTAAAGGGTCGATGCCCTAGATGACATTGTTGCAGATATATTAGGCATTAAGTGCAGTAGTAGTCATGATGGATTTACCTATAAGCGCTTCTCAAAGGCATTGTTTATACCGTTGTCCACTCAAAATTCCCCGCTCTGTCAAAAGTAAAAATTTCAAAATTTTGAGTTTAAATGTCTTTTCTGTCGAGCTGGTGGTGTGGAAAAAGTCTTGAAGTCGAAAAAATCTAAGTTCTGGGTCATTCTGTAAGTATTTCGGGCCTGTCGGACATTTTTGTCCCAACTGTCCCAAGTGCAAACGGGTCTTCTGTTCTCCGATCGGCCGAAACCTCCGAATTTGTCCCATTTTCGGGCCCGTCGGAAGTTTTTGTCCCAAGTGTCCCGAACTTATTGTGCGAGTTGTTCCATTTTCGGCCGATTCGCCCGATTTTGTCCCAACTGTCCCGAGTTCCAAATTGCTCTCTGTCCCATTTTCGGCCGAAACCCCCGAGTCGCGTACTTCAGAGCTCTTTGTCCCATTTTCAAAAGTGCGCCCTGTTTCAATTTCGCCCGAACCGGCCAAACCGCGTACTCCGGAACTTTTTGTCCCGAATGTCCCAAGTCCAAACGGGCCTTTTGTTCCATTTTCGGCCGATTCGCCCGAACCGCGCTTTCATGTCCCAAATGTCCCAAAGTTAAAAAAGTGCAAGTTGTCCCATTTTCGGCCGAAACTCCCGAGTCGCGCACTTCGCTCTTTTCCGTCCCAATTGTCCCAAAATGCATTTGTGCGTCCTCTCCCTGTTTCGCCCGAATCGGCCGAGCCGCGTGTTTCCACGTGATTCGCCTCACTTGTCCCAAGCGAACCAACGGTCATCCATACTTAGTTTCCCGCTCTTCCCGAATATGCTGTTTTTCAAAATATGAATTCAAATGCGCATTAATTATCCTTCTCTCTCCTCAACGGCTATGTAACGGGCAAAACTTCCTTTGCAATTCTTACATTGTTTCGAACCCTTGCAATTTGAAAACCCGCGCATGTCCCCTCCCTCTGAAACTCCTTTCCGAGCCTGGTCTGCAGCTCTGTTATTATCAATATGAAGATCAAGATCCTGGAGGAGGCTTGGGAGAACTAAAGAAGCGAAGCATGGCATTTAAGGACGAAACTTTCAAGACGCTTGTTACATCTGGGCTTTCCAAAGATATTCATTGTCATTCTCAAGATAAAAATTCTGGCGTGTCCCTCGTGGCAAGGACATGGCTGAGACGTGGAAGAAACTCAAGCAGCGGTTTCCAAAGACAGTGGGTCCCTCTCAGAACTGGCCACCTGTCTCCTTCCCCTTCCTTCTCTCTTCTCGCCATTCCTTTCGTATTCCATGTAATTAGTTAAGAAATTACGTTTGGCATTCCTTAACTATTCTCTAGTTAAAAGAAACGGTTACGAGGAGTAACCGAATTGTAAGCTATATAATGGCCTTCTTTGCGCCATTTTGAAAGGAGGAAGAACTTGGCATATTTTCTGCAAGTGTAAATAGATTATAGAGAAATCAATACAGAAGGACTTTCCTTTCTTTGTCTATCTGATCTCTGTCTGTTCTAAGCTTTCATTTGTTTTCTTTGTGAAGATCATTTATCTCAAATTCGTTAGTCTCATCGATTGCATACTCTTCAACTTTGCAAGCACGGTGATCTTGCATAACCAAGAAGGAACTTTGTTTCCTTGATAATGAATCTGTGTTACGTTAAGAAACTTTGCGTTCTGGCAGATGTTATTTACAGAACTTTGTGTCTTTAAATTCCATCTTACTTGTTCTATACGAATGATCTTGTTTTCAATTCACGGTGACTTCGCATACATAAAGAATTACTCTGATATCTATAATTCTGCATGTTTGCCTTTCTGCTCTTTTCTATGCTCTCATTTCCTCAGTCCTTTTGTAATTGATGACCTTCATAGAAAACACTTTCGTGGTATCCAAGTTTAACCAACAAATCATGTCCTGTACATTTGTAAATAGGTTTGTTTCTGAATAAGGGAACCTCTCCCATTAAAGAGGAGGGACTTCTTGTCCCCTGACTGTTGCTCTTCTTAAAAGTCCTATTTGATGACCAACAGTTTTTGGCGACTCCGCTGGGGAAAATCACATTCCAGTTCAGTAATTTTTGATCATCTTTTGATCTGGCGACTCCGTGTTTTACTCGAGGGAGAAGGACCCTTGGTATTGAAGACTCTCAGTTTCAGCTTTTGGAGCAGCAGGGTTTTCCTCTTCCTTCCACAAGAAATAGAAGGACTCGTTCGACAAGCACACCACCTGTTCAAGAAAGAAGTCCTGCGGGTGGTATTCCTTCAGAGCCAGCTAGCCCTAATCTTCAAGCTTTGATTCTTGCTGGTGTTACAGTTCCTCTCCAAGCCGTTTTTCCAAGAATGGCGGCACCATTACCATGGGGTCATCGTGTCGGGCCCCTGGCCCTTACTCAGCCTTTGCATGAGTTACCTAGAGGTAACCGGAAGAACTTCCCCAAATTCAAAGGCGATGGCAAAGTGCATCCTGACGAACACATCGCAGCCTTCATTGTTGCATGTGGAGTTCTGGGAGTCGAACATGAAGACGTCTCCGTAAGGCTGTTCGTTGAGACGTTACAAGATAATGCTGCTGATTGGTTCTACCACCTTCCCCGCTGGTGCTGCTAACCGACCGGGACACAATGAGAACTCGGGCCCGAGAACCGCTTCAAGCCGGCAGTAAGATGTGCATGCTTGCTTGCCCTTGCCCAAATTTCTCGATAAAGAAAGATTCGCAAGAACCCATGAGAGAGTTTGTGGCCCGATTCAACAAAGTTGGATAAATAAAATTCCAACAAACTACCGAATTCGTTGATCAAATTCAAAAGTGTTTCTTCCTAAATGCCCAATCACCCAAAGTTAGTTATGCACTAAGAAGGGCTAATCTCAAACGTTAGCTCGAGGATCAAGAACTCGGGTCGTTAGTATCAAGGATGACTTGATCATGTCGTGGAAGTTGAGAAGAGACACCTCCAAATCTAAGTCTCGCCGCTTCTTCCTCTTCCACCCTCGGACCTAACACTCGATCCATTAGTTCGTAAACTCGCAAATGATCTTTCTCGCTATAAAGAAACAAATCGGCTCAAAGACGCCCTTATGCAGATGTTCCGAGAGAAATTTCCAGCCCAGGAATCATTTGCCTCGCTTCTCAAACAAGATTAGCACTTGAAGGACCTCCTGTTAGAGTCCCCGTGAATGCAACTGTGAGGTTGAAGAACCAGATGATGATGAAGATAACGAAGCTTGCGAGGAGTTTGTGGAGGAATTTGATGATGAGGCAGAGGAACTTGAGGGATCTCGAGTTAATTTCTTTACCACCGAGGGCATTGATGATGGAGATGATTATGATGAAGTGGTAGCAGACATGAATAGTGAATCATTTGCTGTCATGACTCGAGAATAGACAAAGCAGAGGGAAAAGGTGACACAGCCCATAAAGAAATCTAAGGAGCAGTCGGCAACTATCCCGTAATTGCAAAAAGAGGGTCTCCTATCCCTACTTCGTCTGCACCAAAGGTGAGTCCTATCAATCCTGCTACCAAAGTTGCTTCTTCTTTTTCTCCTAAAGTTGATAAGCCTAGAATTCCAAATGATGATGGCCCGTCCACTTCTGGGTCTTTTGATATTGTTGATCACCTGAAAAAGACCAAGGTCCAAATCTCAGAAGCTGAGTACTATCAAACCCATCCCAAAGCTTTTGCCAAGATGATTCAATTTGTTAATTCCCATTCCAAGACCACCTCTAAAGGCCTTTTACCTACTCCTCCTTCTGCACCACAGCCCAGTCTGGTAGCTGCTGTCACCTCGCCCGGTGACAAAATTAAACCATTTTATGTAACACTTCTCATAGCTGGCCATAGACTCGCAGAATTGTGTCATGACTCAGAGCCTCTGATAATGTAATGCCTGCTAAAGTAGCTCATGCTTTAGGCCTGACCCTCACTCGCACTTATGGATCCTGTTACTCCATGGAAAGTAAAGAAGTGCCCCTGGTCGGGAGGATTAAGGATGCGCAAGTGGCTTTTGCTGCCTTGCCTGAAAAGAAAGTGTTGGCTACCATCCTAGTAGCAGACATTCCTCCTTCTTATGGAATGTTGCTAAGTAGAAACTTCTGTAAAGATGTGGGTGGGGAAATCCAAATGGACTGGTCACACGCACTCATACCTGTCAATGGACAAATGAAGAAACTGTTGCCTGAGAAACAATCTGAGTATATTGTGCAGAAAACGGATGATCCTAAGGCACAAATACTCTATGAAGATATGGGTCATGGCAATTACATGATTATGTCCCCTGATGAAATCCAACCCCCCAAAGTGTCTCCTAAAGATCCCAATGGTGTTTGGATTTTAGAATTTGATGGAAGTTGTTCCTCAGCTGGTTCTGGAGCTGGCGTCCTGCTAGTGTCACCTGAAGGATGCCTACATCCTTTTTCATTTAAGTTGCAGTTTCAAAACACTAATAATACAGCAGAGTATGAGGCTCTCATTCTTGGACTGCAAGTGGCCAAAGAACAAGGTGTGAAGAACCTTCTGGCTCGTGGTGATGCAGAGTTGATTGTAAAGCAGGTCAGAAATCTCTTTCAGGTAAAAAATGGGAGACTGAAGCATTACCGGAATCAGGTTTGGGATTCCATTGAATTCCTTGATGCTTTCTCTATTGAGGCAATACCTAGGGAAAAGAACAGCAGGGCTGATTCACTGGCTGTCTCAGGGTCACTACTGATTCCCCATCCTGAATTCTCTCAGGACAAATTCACCATTGAAATGGTCCATCGGCCGAGTGTACCTGACGACACCAATAACTGGCAAGTTTTCAACGATGATCAGCATTTGCTTTCCTTCCTGGAACTCAAGGGTAATTTCGAACAACTGTATTTTGAGGGAAGTGACAACCTGCCTCGTGAAAGTGTGTCCTTTGACCAAGCTGTCACCCAAGGAGAAGAAACAGATCAGGAAGGGTGCATTAAACTCAAAGGAAATAAGATTCCTAAAGGTTTGGTGAGTCTGGAGGAATTGTTTGATAAACATGACAGGTATGTGAAATCTAAAGCTTCTACTGGACCTCAGCAATCAGCCGAGTATGATAAGATTGATATTGGGAGTTCTAATGACCCTAAGCTAGTAAATATTGGAAAATGTTGTACGGCAGATGAGAGGAGAAAAGCAATTGATCTTCTAAGAAGGTATAAGGACGTTCTTGCATATTCTTATGAAGATCTGAAAGCCTTCAAGCCAAAAGATATGCAGCACTCTATCCCTCTCAAACCAGGAATTAAGCCTTCAAAGTAAACAAAGGCAGTACAACCCCAAAATAGCTGACACCGTCTTTCAGGAGATTCAGAAGTTGTTGAAGGCTAAAATTATTTTTCCTATTCACCATTCGACATGGATTGCAAATATTGTGCTCTGCAGAAGAAAATGGTGAGATCCGATTCGTGTTGATTTCAGAACTCGAATCAAGCTTCTCTCGAAAGATAACTACCTTTGCCTATGATGGATCAAATATTGCAAGCAAGAATGTGATCTGAAATGTTATCTATGCTTGATGGATTCTCTGGGATACAATCGTAGAGGTTGACATCTGCAGATCAACACAAGACAGCCTTCACCACTCCTTGGGGTACCTTTGCCTACAAGAGAATGCCTTTTGGGCTTATTAATGCTGGTGCCACTTTCCAGAGAGCTATTGGAATGTCTCCTTTTCAAGTGGTGTATGGAGTAGAAGCTCGGGCTACAAAGGATGTTGGAGCTGCCAGCCTTGCACCTAATGAAGGCCATTGAGGATACTAGTTTCAGTGATGCTCTGGATAAGAGAATTATGTACCGCACAAACCGAACGAGGACAGATTGGAGGTCATTGATAGGATATCTGCTCACCAAGCAGAAGGTAAAGGCCTTTTTGACAAGAAAGCTAGGTTCGAGAGTTCCAAGTTGAGATATGTGTGTTGTTATGGGACAAAAGACATGAACCTCGTGGGCAGCCATGGAAAGTTTGATTCTCGTGGCTTGGGACCTTTCAAGATCGTGACACTTTTAAGGTAAGAATTCTTTCTATCTTGATTACATGGATGGTTCCCTCTCCCACTTCCTTATAGTGGGCGATCTCAAGTTGTTCAAGTCCTAGGTGATTAGGAGTCCCTTGTATATTCTCGTATGTGTTTTCCTTCTTCGTTGTTTTGGTGTGTTTCCTTCTCGTTTTTTTTGTGTGTGCCCTCTCGTGTTGGTCTCTGCTTTTGACTCGTTGCCCAATGGATAAGGCATCGGTCTACTTCACCGAAGTTTGTCTAAGTTCTTGCCTTGTCTCATTCCTTGAATTTATGCCAAGTCATCCCTGTAAGGAGCCACTGTTGTCCACTCAAAATTCCCGCTCACAAAAGTAAAATTTCAAAATTTTGAGTTTAAATGTCTTTTCTCGCGAGCCGGTGGTGTGGAAAAAGTCTCAAGTCGAAAAATCTAAGTTCGGGTCATTCAGTAAGTATTTTGGGCTCTGCTTGACATTTTTGTCCCAACTGTCCCAAGTGCAAACGGGTCTTCGTTCTCCGATCGCCAAACCTCCGAATTTGTCCCATTTTCGGGCCCGTCGGAAGTTTTTGTCCCAAGTGTCCCGAACTTATTGTGCGAGTTGTTCCATTTTCGGCCGATTCGCCCGATTTTGTCCCAACTGTCCCGAGTTCCAAATTGCTTTGTCCCATTTTCGGCCGAAACCCCCGAGTCGCGTACTTCAGAGCTCTTTGTCCCATTTTCAAAAGTGCGCCCTATTTCAATTTCGCCGAACCAGCCAAACCGCTGATACTCGAACTTTTGTCCCGAATGTCCAAGTCCAAACGGGCCTTTGTTCCATTTTTTCGCCGATTCGCCCGAACCGCGCTTTCATGTCCCAAATGTCCCAAAGTTAAAAAGTGCAAGTTGTCCCATTTTCGGCCGAACTCCCAAGTCGCGCACTTTCTCTTCTTTTCCGTCCCAATTGTCCCCAAAATGCATTTAAGGCCCTCTCCCTGTTTCACCCGAATCGCCGAGCCACGTGAGCCTCGCGATTCGCGTCTCACTTGTCCCAAGCGAACCAACGGTCATCCATACTTAGTTTCCCGCTCTTCCCGAATATGCTGTTTTTCAAAATATGAATTCAAATGCGCATTAATTATCCTTCTCTCTCCTCAACGGCTATGTAACGGGCAAAACTTCCTTTGCAATTCTTACATTGTTTCGAACCCTTGCAATTTGAAAACCCGCGCATGTCCCCTCCCTCTGAAACTCCTTTCCGAGCCTGGTTTGCAGCTCTGTTATTATCAATATGAAGATCAAGATCCTGGAGGAGGCTTGGGAGAACTAAAGAAGCAGTTACGAAGGACGAAACTTTCAAGACGTCGGTTACATCAGTTTCCAAAGATATTCATTGTCATTCTCAAGATAAAAATTCTGGCGTGTCCCTCGTGGCAAGGACATGGCTGAGACGTGGAAGAAACTCAAGCAGCGGTTTCCAAAGACAGTGGGTCCCTCTCAGAACTGGCCACCTGTCTCCTTCCCCTTCCTTCTCTCTTCTCGCCATTCCTTTCGTATTCCATGTAATTAGTTAAGAAATTGCGTTTGGCATTCCTTAACTATTCTCTAGTTAAAAGAAACGGTTACGAGGAGTAACCGAATTGTAAGCTATATAATGGCCTTCTTTGCGCCATTTTGAGAGAGAGGAAGAACTTGGCATATTTTCTGCAAGTGTAAATAGATTATAGAGAAATCAATACAGAAGGACTTTCCTTTCTTTGTCTATCTGATCTCTGTCTGTTCTAAGCTTTCATTTGTTTTCTTTGTGAAGATCATTTATCTCAAATTCGTTAGTCTCATCGATTGCATACTCTTCAACTTTGCAAGCACGGTGATCTTGCATAACCAAGAAGGAACTTTGTTTCCTTGATAATGAATCTGTGTTACGTTAAGAAACTTTGCGTTCTGGCAGATGTTATTTACAGAACTTTGTGTCTTTAAATTCCATCTTACTTGTTCTATACGAATGATCTTGTTTTCAATTCACGGTGACTTCGCATACATAAAGAATTACTCTGATATCTATAATTCTGCATGTTTGCCTTTCTGCTCTTTTCTATGCTCTCATTTCCTCAGTCCTTTTGTAATTGATGACCTTCATAGAAAACACTTTCGTGGTATCCAAGTTTAACCAACAAATCATGTCCTGTACATTTGTAAATAGGTTTATTGAATGGCAGGAAAACAATTTTGTTTTTCGGGCCCTGGTGGCCTCCAGAGCCCAATACGGCTCTCTCGAGAAAAACTATAAAACTAGTTCAAAATGAAGTTTTTAGGTAGCCCTCCTTTGGAAAAAGATGCTCGTAATAAAAATGAAGCATAGCAGGAGAATTTTTTTGGACCCTTTTTTAGGTTTTTCTCGCTAAAAATAGCCAGGGTTTAGTCATTACTAATGGTTTTAGCAGAGGTTTTTCTGCCAAATTTAGCAGTTTTGGGCTAAAACAGCCGCTAAACGTCCATATTATGTAAAATATGATTAAAAAGGATTTGGAGGGAATCGACCCACTAACCTCACACCCCTAAGCCTTTGCCTTTAACCAATAGAGTGCTTATGGCGCATATACATAAATTGAAGTAAATGAATTTTATCAAACTTCAAAATTGACTAACCTTTTGAAAAATGACATGGCGTTGTTCTGAGAAGACCACATGGCTTGTATGCTTGGAGCGAGATGGCTTTGGGAGGAGGATCCGTGATATGACCTCGAAGAAAATACATAGATAACAGTGGCTCGTTATTGTAGACACAAAATTTGTGTCTGACATCATGACATCTCAGTCCTAACCCTAAACTAACCTAATTAAGACATCTATAACTTGGTCTACATCATCACACCCATGACTAATTACTAACCTCACCCGCACCGCAAAACCAACCTCATAATGACTTGACCAAGCCCACAACTAATCCCTCAGAGAAAAGGAGGGAAAGTTGGCTATTTTACTAAAAATAGCCCACTTTGACCGACCGATACCGGTTCCTACTCGACCACCATCGGTTACGTAACCGCCATCGGTTCCTCAGAATGACCTCTCCCAACCAAAAACAAGGGTTGGATTTTCATTTGATCGTAATAGGAGAAGTCACTGGAAGGATTCGGAAAAAAATTTACTTGGCCGAGCAGAGACAAGTGAAGGAAAGAGAGAAGTTTGCAGAGAAGGACATCAAGCCCAAGATCGCAACTTGAATAACCAGAGTCCAAAGCTGACACTCATCCAAGCATCGGGAGAGGAGATAGCTCATCTTGGATTGTCGATCATCCTACTTGAACCCCGCTCTTCATCATCACAAACCCTTAACTCGCATTTTCCATCAAGAACTAGTAAGTAAGTCTTATACGTTCTTTTAATAATATTTCTTGATTTTCAATCACAGTAATTACAAGTCTACTCCTAGATCCACTACCCGGTAACACTCTCCATCTAACTTACATTCCTCTACCCCTACATTGCCCCAAGAACAGCCCCCATACTCTCTGAGTCTTCTCCATCACCTCATTACCTATCCCCAATCATTTTACCAGCCTTATAAACACCATAGCTATCATATAGCCATCTTATAGCCAACCTTCACCAAACCCTTAAATCACTACCCCTACCGATATCGGTTATCATCAATCAACGTGCACGTGACATCGACCGCATCGGCCACCGTGATTCAAAACCAAGACCAGCCTTTTTCTATTGTTCTAACAAGGTAAATAAATTGTAATTGGACAATAGCTTATTTGTTAGAATTTGTGTTAATTCATATTAAAGGGAACCGACCACCTTCAAAGGAAGTCTCATATTTCCCGGGCCAAGGCAGTTCCTCACTTATTATCTAATTAGAATCGTGGTCTTGTATTCTTACTTGCAGTAGTCCTTCCTGCATAAAAAGGAGTTCTTCGTAATCGATCCGATCTCTCTCTACGGTACGACGCGCACACCCTCTCAACATTCAAATGTATTCCTCCTAGCCCTAACCCTTATCTCTGCTTCTAAAGGAATGAAAGGATAGAAGCAACTCTATTCCAGAACGGAAGCATTTCTGTGTGAAACATTTTGGCACACCGGTGGGACCCATTTCGGGTTTCTTTCTTTCTTGCTTGCTTTCATATAGGGAGCATACTTGCTGTTTTCTTCTTCTAAAAATTTCACACGATATTTTGTTATATTTGGTAAAAGAATTTGTCTTGCTTTCCCAGCTTTGCATTAGTGAAAGTCATCTTCTTTGCTTCATCGAATATCATTTTCGATTTGGGTTTAAAACACGTGCATCCCATTTTTGCGTGTTGTTTTCAATTCTAGTGAACGTAGATTAAGTAACAGGTCATACATGTGGGGGTGATTTCCATGGTATTGACAAGAAATTAATCTTACTTTCACTGCACAACACATACCGAATCACTTCACAATTAACACAACACCAAAACATCCCCCTTTTCCGTGGTATTCTCCGCCCGATTGAGGTAACCTTATAAGCCAAAACAAACTTGACATTTCCCCTAAGTCTTTTGTTTAGGATTGACATCATTTCGCATCTAAAGGCATAAGCCCAAATTGATTAAAATTAACCTAGGGTTAGTCTCGTTAATTTGTTTGTGCATTCTTGCTTGTTTTTTGGTTCTGCTTTCTCGTCATACATTGCTTTTTCTGTGATCACTCTGTAACAGTTTGTAGGCATACTAAGCATCGTTAACACCAAATCAAGCAACTTCCTACGCTTCTTACACTAGTCCTATTCTACCGACATCGGTTAACTTACTAACGCCGGCATATGATCGACCGACAGCGGTTACTCTAACCGATATTCGCGTTATCGCTTTTCACAGCTTCTTAAACCAAAAACCTACCAATTCCAACATTTTGTTGCTGCTTTATTCTCGATAGATTGTATCCTTATGTGTACCTTGTCCATGGTTGTTATCACTGAAACAAGCTGCAGCCATGGTTTCACATGCCTCGCTCCGTGCCTTTGCCTCAATCACCTCCCCGCACATCCTCGTGGGAAATCCTACGGACACCAAAGTGAGGTTCCCAAAATCCTCGTAGGAGATAAGGAATTTTGCAAAATTTTGACGCTAATCCTAGCAGCATACATAATACTATTTGTCTCATGCCCCGACCGTACGCCCGATGGTCAACTCCTTGTTGGCATGCCTATTAGTATAGCTGCTCATTTAGCTCCTTCTCCGCCTCGATAACTCCGCGCTTTCTCGCATCCTTAGTCCTGTCTCCTAACTCAAAGCAGCTTTCAGGGGTTCATACGGCATGATTGGCTTTCCTTTGGTTAATCTTGGGCCCACACATATCATTACCGCCGATCGCTCCTACCTCCTCTCTCTGCAGATTCTCCTTTATGACTTGCTCTTCGCCACCTATCCACACGAAGCTTTCCTTCTCAAGCTCGCCCACCTTTTCATTTCCACACACGTATCCGGTGACCTCAACATCTTATATAGGACATCCCTATTCGGCCGCCTCAACATATTCGTCCTCCATACCTTATCAACATTTAACCCCACCATTGTCTAGTAGGCCCTTGGCCCAATTCTGCCTCCGCTACCGCAACCGCACCATCATCTCATCCAACTACCGGATTTAATCAAACAAATGATGGACAAGATGCAAAACTGAGGCTTCTATTTTAGGAAGCCATAGTGCCCGACATATGAGCAAGTTTGTCGGGAGCCTATCCACCCTTCGTCCCCTTCATTCATATCCTCCTCAATGGGAATTACCAAAATTTACTCATTTTAATAGTAAGGAGGATCCTCAACAACACTTGCGATCATTTAGACATGCCTCGCTATCTCGATTGCTCATGACGATGCCTTACTACTCCGCACCTTTCCCATGTCCTTATCAGACCCGCCTTGAGTGGTACAAAGGCTTTAACCCAAGACTCAATCTTTCTTTTAACCAATTAGCCCAATCTTTCTTGGATCATTTCTCCATTAACATTGCCAAGAAAGTATCTATCACCGACTCTATGCCATCCGACAATTTGAAGACGAATCTATCGCAGATTTCATCGACGATGGCGGGCCTTATCAACCAACTTACGTATGCCTTGCCTCAGGCCGAACTTATCGAACTCTTTACGTGGGCCTGCGCTAAGCACATTTCTCCTACCCTCCAAATTCAAACTTTCCGCACATTTGACGAGGCCTTTACTATGGCTCGAAAACTAGAGATTCGAGCCTTAGAGGAAGAGAAATTATGGTTGCGCAACAAAACCCCAATTTCGAACCCAAGATTCCACCAACAAACCTAACACCACCAATCCTCACACATCGACTGCTTCAAAATCAAAAGGAGCTGTGCACGCGGTGATGGTCAAATCCCAACCACCGTCTAATACCCCGCCAAAAACCACCTATAAGTATAAAGCTGAGCCCATCAATTACACTCCCTTGGGAGAAACTTATGGTGTGATATTGGAAAATTGCTTAAAGCAGAGCCATTACCTTACCTCCCGTTAAACCTCACTCCGGTTTGATTCCACCCACGCCATACCTTTGGTACAAAGAAAATGACTTATAGAATTCCACCGCGTGAAGGGACACAAGTCATGAAAATGCAAGATGTTGAAAAACATAGTGCAGAAATGGTTGATGCAGGGATATAGCCCTCGATAATCCTAACGCCTCGCTAACCGAAATTTGAAAATTTTCAACAAACCATTCCCAAATCACTCTTCTAACAGTAACATAAACCAAGATATCTTAGCCGAGGAGAGTGTTCATGAAATCCATGCAGTCTTCGACTCCCAGCCAAAAGCCTCTATCAAAAAAATTTTGAATCAAGCCTCTTCACTAACGCAGGAACCCGAACCCCCTTCATCACCATCAAGACAAGACGAAATCCTTGCTGTTCCTTTACCCATCAAGGAATTAACCACCCAGAGTTCTCTTCTCACAAATGAGCCTTCTTACACCACATCCTTGCAAGACTGTGAGCGGATGTTATCTAACTTATCTATTTCCCAAACATCTCCTTCTACCATTCTTGTTATACAAGAGGAAGGCTCGCCACTTCTTTTGTCATCCTTAGACGAGAAACCTCTTGAACCGACATCACCACATTCTTTAAACATGACGGATCCTCTCAAACATGCCCTCCTACCTATTAGTTCTTCATCGCCTAAATCTTTTCAGTGACCGGTTGACCTCTTAACGCCCATTGATACAGTGCCTCATTTACCCCCTGTATCACACCCACAATGGACCGGAATCACAACCCACCTTTCTTCCATACAAAAGTTCCTATTCACACGTGAGGATTGTCATCCTCGAAGATAGACGAGTCCTATGGGAACGTTTGAGTACCCCATATTCTACTCAAATGCAGATGACCGATCCAGACGCCTCTACCATATACCCGAAGTGTTTACAGAAGCTTAAAATGCCTATGTCCTCATCTTCACCCCCCTCATCTCTACCAAATACCTCATCCACCTCTATTGACCTAACCAAATCTTCCCTACACTTGGGACCTCACCAATACCTGGGCCTAACACACCCACCTAAAAGTGGCTAGATTTATCCAAAAATAAAGTCGTCCATCCACTTAGGAGACAGACTCAATCTCCTCAACCTATGCCTCTATCACAACTAAAACCATCGTCATCACACCTACCTTCCATATTGGGACCTCATCCCTCCACCTTGCATCAATATATCATACCTCCTACATTTTCTTTAAAATGACCTACGCCTTCTGCACCCATACAGAGATCCAAGGGTATATCAACACCGTCACCCCACGTATCCTGTCCACCTATCAACCCTAAACAAATTCCATCATCAAAAGATTTGTTTTTTGTCACTCCTATTTCTCCGTGGTTGTTTTCTGATACCACATCATCTGTGGCCTCATCATCTAACCAGCTAAACATAGCTTCTACGCCAAAGAAGCCACGTTTAGTTAAAACCCATTATCAAAACCCCTTGGCTAAACCGCCACCCATACAAATCAACCATACCCCGTCATTACAAAATCTACCTACCAATAGCCTCATCTTCCTCTGACTTTGACCCACTCAAAGGGTCTTATGCCAAAATCCTTGCTATGTTGGTGGAGAATGCGACCATTTCCCTACCCCCACTTAGACCTTATGATCCATCTAAACCTCGACCTATAGGTTATGATGAGTCTAAAATCTGCGCTTACCACCGCACACCAGGACATGATGTAGAGGGATGCAAAGTGTCAAAGCCATACTTGTCACCACCTCTCTCGATAGAAAGTTAAGAAAGACAACTTACGAAGGGAGAGACCTTTAGCTTCAATTCCCTCTCCTATACCACCTATCCCCGCCTCACCAAGATCTATCATTATTACAACCCCACCTCTCGAAGACCATGACTTATCCATACCATCTTCCTCCTCTCGTGTTCACGAGATCAATATGATTAGTGTTGCTACTCGAGGCAAAAAACAATGGGAAAGCGAAAGAAAGCACACCTACGGCCTCTCTTTCTCCATCCACCATCCCGATCGCACCACCACCTAAAGTGGTTATTCATGGACCCGCCTACCCCATCTCTAATGGAGTTTCCCACCGAACCATGATCAAACAGCTTCACCAATCACCTGTAAAAATGACACTGTATGATCTCATTCAGACTTCTGAATCTCATCGACAAGCTCTCGTTGAAATCCTTCAAGGGATAGAGGTCTTACCTAATGAAACCTTTCCTGTTACCTCCATTCTAACACCCAATCACGTTGCTTCGCTCACCAAACAACCTATCTCCCCAACCACTTCGTCTCGCATGACAAAGAAGTCCGTCGCCGCTGGCCCAAGACGAAATTGTCGACTTTGGTGTCAAGATCCCGACTCCTCGCTCTTTTCATCTCAGCTTATGTCCGGGACATTCGGGTACGTCGTGTTATGATTGACGGGGCGCTAGTCTAAACATCATCTCTTCAAAAGCCTTCCAACAAATGAATATCCCTTCTAGCTACATGTGTGCCAACCCCATCATGTCATGTCATTCAATGATGCTATTACTTCTACCTTAGGTACCATGATCCTTAACATTCGTGTAGGGCCACGCACTTTACCCGAACTCTTCTATGTCCTCGAGGGAGAGTTCCAATACAATATGTTGTTAGCCACCCTCGATCCAAGCTATGGGATGCGTTCCTCCACCTTACATGATGCATAAAATTTGAGTACGAGGGAAGTCCTACACCGTAAAAGCTGATCCTCCCCTTCAAAACCTCGCAATATGTTATATCACCCTAATGATGTGCTTGTACTAGCCAAGACACCCATTCATCCAACCCAACCATCCACTTCAACCACACCTCAACCATCCACTCAACCGCACCTACACCTTCAACCAATGAAACCGCTGCCGCAAATACCACTTCCTTTCCCGCAGATAACATCCCAACCTCGACCCCTTAGTAGATGTTTTTCAACGCCTTACGCTTGGGGGAGTATCACCTATATAACGTTAGTTCTTTCCATACCCACAGAGTACTTGGATAGCTACATGCGCATCCTACCTACGACCGTCGCGTGGGGGAGGTAATCTCTTACGGACCACCTAATTGCCGCACCAACCTAACGTATGGGGGTGTCGACGCATCCTCCATTACCCCTGAACCTCCTCTTGGTGTGGTTCCCTTCCAATCCTGATTTTCAATACCGACAAATCGTCATTTCGCCCTCACCTTCTTGACTCGCTGTGCTTGGAAAGGCTTTGGTTTTGGTCTTTATGAACAAGGCCGACATACAATCATTCCCGTGACTACACGCAAACACAATGATCGTAGTGGTCTCGGATTTCCTGAAACACTTACACCGGAGAAACCTCATGTCAGTTGTCTCCTGGAAGATGACGACGTCACCCCTACCAAACCATCATCACCCATTTTGCCATCGTCACCCACAGAGTCGATAGACCCTGAATCTATCCCTCCTAACTTTTTTTTTTTTTTCATAAATGCTATCTTCCTAGGTCCTCTCACTTATCAACGCGATAATGAGGACCCATCTTCTCTTCCCCTTCTGTATCCAGACATGATCGAAGAGGATTCACCTTCAATTAATGTTGTTGAGTGCCAGGATGACGACTCCATCCTCACTTACCTGGTGCGGATGACTCTATATTCAACGCGCCTTACCGTTCTGAAACTCAAACCATGTTGAATGAGTCGACTATAGAAATCAACATCCACACAGAGGAGGATCCTCACATTGTGAAGATCAGACAATCCCTTAACACATCAGAACAAGCCGCCTTTACTACCTTTCTCCGTACCCGCAACCAAGCTTTCGCTGTCTCTACGCCGACATGCCAGAATTGATCCCGACATTGCTGTCCATAACATTACCCTAAAACCTGATTCCAAAACTAGTCAAATAGAAACGAGAAAATGCATCCACGCATTGCCCTCTTGGTCAAAGAAGAGCTTCAACGACTCCTTTATGTTTCCTTCATCTTACCTATTGACTATCCTCAATGGATTTCTAACATCGCACTGGCTCACTAAAGCGATGGGGGACTTTGATATGCACGGATTTTCGAGACCTTAACCTCGCTTGCCCCAAGGATGACTTCCTCCCAAGTATTGATCAACTTGTTGATCTCATCGCGGCCATGAGATGCTTTCTCATGGATGGCTTTTCGGGATACAATCAAATTTTGGTAGCCCCGGCCGATCAACATAAAAACCGCCTTCATAACTCCTCGGGAACCTTTCGTTATCGTGTCATGCCATTTGGCCTTAAGAATGCGGGTGCGACCTATCATCGGCTATGACTTACATTTTTCATGACATTATGCACACTATCTCGAGGATTATGTCGATGATCTTCTTGGCAAATCTAAACATCGCAGTGAACATCTCGATGTTTTAACCATTATTTTCGATCGCCTGTTACAATATTGTGTCCGTCTTCAACCAAAGAAATGTGTCTTTGGTGTCCTTTCGGGAAAACTTCTTGGTTTTATCGTCTCTTTGCATGGCATCGAGGTCGATCCATCTAAAGTCAAAGCTATCCTAGAAATGCCCCCACCCAAAAACCTCAAACAATTGCGTAGTTTGCAAGGTAAACTCCAATCTATCCGGCGTTTCATCTCCCAACTCTCGGATCGATGTCAACCTTTCCATCACCTCCTTAAAAAGGACATTGCCTTTCAATGGAGCGAAGAGTGCCACCAAGCCTTTGAGGCTCTCAAAGCCTATCTCTTGCAGCCACCCCGTGCTTATCCCACCTCGTGACGATCGCCCTTTCTACCTTTACCTTCTCGCCACCGACCATGTCATAGGAGCCATGCTCGCACATCGTGACTCTGAGCATCGAGAACAAGCCGTTTATTATATAAGTTGTACTCTCGTGGATTACGAGACTAGGTATACACATGTAGAAAAATTGTGCCTAGCCCTATCATCGTGAGTAGCCACCAAACTCCGACACTACTACCTCCGAATCACAAAACTTTTGTCATCACCAACATGGACCCCATTCATTATATGTACGCCAAACCACATCTAAACCAACGCATCGCCCGATGGCTTATGCTCCTCGCTGACCTCGACCTTGAATTTATACACCAGAAGTCAATCAAAGGACAAACTATCGCAGACCAACTCATGGAGGCCCCTTTACCTGGGGAACAATTTACCAATTTTAATTTCCCCGACGAACTCATCACCACTCTTTCACTCAGGAGGAGTCGTATCCAATGACCCTCTTCTTCGATGGATCCAAATGCCAGCACGACGGAGGAGCCGGCATTGTTCTCATTCCTCTTGATGCTGAGCCTATGCCTCTTTCATTTCGCTCGATTTCCCCGCACTAATAATACAAATGGAATACGAGGCCCTTGTTTTGGGTCTCTAGGTTGCATTACACTTAGGTGTCAAATCTATCAATATTTTCGGCGACTCTCAATTGGTAGTCAATCAAGTTATGGGCATCTACCAATGTAAAAATGAGGAACTTCAAAAGTACAAACATTACGTGGATTCACTTTTGACCTTATTTACTCATTATTCTATCCAAACCATTCCCGCTCCACTAACAAATTTATGGATACTATGGCTTGCTTAGCCTCGCAAATTCCTGCCTCACCAACTGACTCTGACATATTCATCTTGGTCCAACAACTCTTTTGCCCCATCTTACTCAACCCCGGTTGTTTGTATGATAAATAATGTGTCTGCTAATTCGCAGGATACCTGGTATCACCAATTTCACGACTACCTTACAACCTCTGTTCTCCCACCTGACCTTACTAGTAACGGAAAACGTGCTTTTCTTAAAAGTGTTTCTCATTATGTCGTCATGGGGGGACTCCTCTATAAACGGTTTTGATGGCATCCTCCTTCGATGTCTAATTCGTGCGGAGGTCACCTATACCATCCAACAAATCCACGACGGTATTTGTGGCGGACATTTTAGTGGCTTGGCTGTGGCCAAACGGATCCTTCGCCTAGGCTATTATTGGCCTACTCTTAATAACGACTACTACGAATATGTTAAGCGTTGTGTTATGTGTCAACAACATGCCAACCTTCAACATACTCCTAGCCATCCGCTACAGGTCGCACGAGATCTTTGGCCTTTCTCACAATGGGGTTTAGACCTTATTGGTGAGATTCACCCGCCCTCTTCGCAACGTCACCGTTGGATAATCACAAAGAATCGAATATTACACTAAATGGGTGGAAGCCATTCCACTCATTTCAACCAAAAAAGAAAAAATCGTCGAATTCATTAACCATCACATTATCTATCGTTTTGGTATTCCTCATCGCCTGATAACAGATAATGGTAAATCTTTCAAAAATAAGTTGTTACAAGACCTTTGTGACAACTTTGGTATCAAACTTAGCTTCTCATCACCTTACTATCCACAAGCCAATGGTCAAGCCGAATCTTCTAATAAAACCCTAACCAAAATCCTCATGAAAGTTGTTAACGATTCTGGAAGAAATTGGCATGATCACATCCCCTTTGCCCTTTGGGCTTATCGTACTAGCATTCATACCTCCACTAATGCCACACCATTTTCTTTGGTATATGGTACCGAGGCTGTCTTGCCTCTCGAAATACAAATACCCTCCCTAAGAATATCTCTTCAGGATATTCTCACCAACGATGATTTCCGCCAAGAGCGGTTAGCCCAATTAGAGCTTCTTGACGAGCGTCGTCTTACGGCTCTTGACCACCTTCAAATCTATCAAAAACGCATCAAGCGTGCTTATGATAAGCGACTTCATGAGCATACCTTTAAGGTTGGTGATCTTGTCCTCAAAGAGAATCAACATGTAACCAAACTAGAAAAGAGCAAACGTGGAAAATTTGCTCCTAATTGGATTGGGCCTTACATTATCACGCATATTTACGGATCAGGCACTTACCGTTTAGCTTCGCTTAATGGTAAACCTGAGCCTGAACCCCTTAATGCCTTACATCTTCGACCATTCTACTGTTGAATTTAGTGTTATATCACTTCTTATCTACCTTACGCTCGTCCCTTGAGCTCATTTACTACCTCATACACTTTTGTTCCATCCATCTCAAAATAAAATCAAACTCACATGGTTTGGTCATCACCTCCTCTTAAAGATGCCTTCCCCTTTTTAGTCTAGGTCCATGACTTAAAAGTATCAAAATAACATGTTCTCAATTATACACTTATGGGATATTCTTGAGTCAAACTTCCTACAAAACTAGATGCTTCATGCCAAATGGACATCTAGACCTCTAAGTTATACATAGATCGCTCCTCGAAGGACAACTATATATACAAAATCGCATCTGCTACTATAAATAGATCGCTCCTCAAGGACAGCTATATAAAGTTAGCCTTTATCGAAGCTTCTCACATTGATCCGCTTCGTGAAGAGCTCAAGAACAACAAAATACATATCCCATGTAGACTTCCCGCATCGATCACCATATATATATATATATATAAAAAATAAAAATAAAAACAATAAAAAAAAGTAGTATTCCAAAAGCACTTTTGAGTCATGGACTTGTCTATTTAGGTTTGGTTCTCTTTCATCGAATAATCACCTTATAACAAGCTCTCAAAGACCTCGCCTATATCAACCACCTCACCTCACCATTTGTCAAAGCAACAAAACTCAAGGGATGTGACGTATATCCGATATATTGTGATTATACAACTCTTTTCACCTATCGAATTCTCGCCTATGCAAGGTACCTAGGGATTCAAGCTCATCCTATGTTAATATGTGGTTTGTTTGGCTCTTCTCAACTACGGGACACTTTTGCCTCTTTTTCTCGACTCTAGGATTGTGTGTTGACCTTAATCAGACACGATTCCCTACTACTTGGGTAAGCTAACTTTCACTTACCTATACCTACATCAACATCGCCAATACGCTTACCAACACCAACAACATTACCCTACCAACATCAAATTTTACCAACCAACAAATTGCCTAACACAACCAAATTGCCTGAATTCACCTCTCCCCGGTTCTAAGGGAGAACTACATCGGTCTGAGGCCCCTCCTTGCTTTGTGCAATGGGCTATGTAGGCAGCACTTGGGAGACATGGGGTCTCCCAAGGTTAGCTCGACCATCCCCTACCATACCCTATCATGTGTTGTAAATATAAATATTTTTGTGTATTTCTATTTTGACAACATTCATCTTTATCCTTTTTCAAAACAAACAAAAACAACATTCAAAACACAACCATTCTTATTATTATCATCACTCAAAACAACATACATATTTAGTTTTATTTTAGATGTTAAACAAATACATCTTCTCTATCATCGACTCACAGGTCGGCATCCTTATTTATTCTTATACTCCTATGAAATTCACTTAGACCCTTGCGCCTCCTCCCGAATCGGTGGTGATCGTGATCGTCGATGCCCCTCACTTGGCCTCTCCATCCTCAAAGGTGCCACTGCTATTGGTTCCTCCCACTGATCCGCCAACATCTCCTGTAACATACGAATACATCCTCTTGCATGGAGGAATCTTGCCTCCAGTCTCTCCACTCAAATAGTGCCACCTCATCGACAAATTCAACAATCTCACTAATACACCTCGAATAACTAAAATTGGTTTTCAAATTGACAATGTGACAATGACCAGGCCCTGTATTTTTCTTTTTATAGGTTTTTGACCTATAACCGATATCGGTTATATTATGCCCTAATGAACCGGTATCGGTCATCTAACCGATACCGGTCATAGAGAATCGATATCGGTTTAATCCCACCTTTTCCCCAATTTCTACCCTTATTCACTAGTCTCCCTTTCTCACCACATCGCCTATACCCTCCTTTGCTAAATAGTCTTTTTTTGACTTCATTGGCCCGACCCAAGGCCACACCCAACCATTTGGCCCGACCCAAGGCCGCAACCAACCAATCTCGGCCCGACCCAAGGCCACACCAACTATTTGGCCCGTCACCAAGGCCGTAACCAACCATTTGGCCCGACCCAAGGCCGTAACCAACCAATCTGGCCTGACCCAAGGCCACACCCAACCATTTGGCCCGTCTCAAGGCCGTAACCAACCATTTGGCCCAACCCAAGGCCATAACCAACCATTTGGCCCGACCCAAGGCCGCAACCAACCAATCAGGCCCGACCCATGGCCCTCACTAATCAATCGGCCCGACCCAAGGCCACACCAATTAAATACCTCACCCAAAACCAACAAATTACAATTTTATCCACCCATCATGTAGCTTTTTGTTCAATCGAGCTCACATGTTCGTGTTTTAGCATGATTAGGGTACTTGACTTGATCAGTCGACCAACTTTGCCTAGACCAAGACCGTGACGTTTATCTCAACCAAACCAACCATTTGGTACTGCCGAACATGCCTAAACGTTCCTGTACCTTACCCGTTATATCCCCTAGAGCTACTTCCTATGCCTTGGATACCAAGATTATATCACCCTTGTTTGGATAAACTATCGACCTTTTCCTATGAATTGCTTGTTTGCTCTTCAAATCATGTACCCTGGTCGCACTACTGCATTTCAACGTGTGTCTGCTTCCTTGGACCTACCCCACCATCTTACCATCATCTCAACACCATTTACCCTTTATCAACCCTATCCCTGATTTCACGTTATCTCAATCTGTGATAGATTTGAGGGGGATTACCTATACCCTTAACATGGGTAACCACTTCTTATTATTGTCCATGCAGCTTTACAAGACAAGCTACACATGACAACAAGGGGCTAATGTAGACACCAAATTTGTGTCTGATGACCCCCCGTGCCCCGCATCTCATTTCACAACCTAACCTCATCACCTAAACCTTACACAATTATTTATTAATTACCTTACAATTAATAAATCCACATCTCCAAACCTGCCACCTCATTTTGCCACCTCATCATGACTTAGTCCTAACCCTAAACTAACCTAATTAAGACCTATAACTTGGTCTACATCCACACCCATGACTAATTACTCCTCACCCGCACCCAAAACCAACCTCATAATGACTTGACCAAGCCCACAACTAATCCCTCGGGAGAAAAGGAGGGAAAGTTGGCTATTTTACTAAAAATAGCCCACTTTGACTGAACCGATACCGGTTCCTACTCGACCACCGTCGGTTACGTAACCGCCATCGGTTCCCTGTAAATGACCGCTCCCAACCAAAAACAAAGGGTTGGATTTTCATTTGATCTGGAGGAGAAGTCATTGGAAGGATCCGGGAAAATTTGACTTGGCCGAGCAGAGACAAGTGAAGGAAAGAGAGAGTTTGCAGAGAAGGACATCAAGCCCAAGACTGCAACTGAATAACCAGAGTCCAGTGACACTCATCCGAGCATCAGGAGAGGAGATAGCTTCATAGGATTGTCATATCATCCTACTTGAACCCCGTCTTCATCATCACAATCCCGTAACCTACATTTTCCATCAGAACTAGTAAGTAAGTCTTATGTATGTTCTTTTAATAATATTTCTTGGATTTCGAATCACAGTAATTACAAGTCTACCCCAGATCCACTACCCAGTAACACTCTCCACCTAACTTACATTCCTCTACCCCTACTTTGCCCCAAGAATAGCCCCCATACTCTCTGAGTCTTCTCCATCACCTCATTACCTATCCCCAGTCATTTTACCAACCTTATAAACACCATAACTATCATATAGCCATCTTATAGCCAACCTTCACTAAACCCCTTAAATCACTACCCCTACCGATAAGGTTATCATCAACCAGACTGGGTGACACCGACCGCATCGGTCACCGTGATTCAAAACCAAGACCAAGCCCTTTTCTATTGTTCTAACAAGGTAAACAAATTGTAATTTGACAATAGCTTATTTGTTAGAATTTGTGTTAATTCATATCGAGTAAAGGAACCGAACACCTTCGAAAGGAAGTCTAACATTTCCTGGGCCCAAGGCAAGTTCTCTCATTTATTGTCTAACTAAAATCGGTGGTCTTGTATTCTTACTTGCAAGCAGTAGTCCTTCCCGGACAAACAGGAGTTCTTTCAATCGATCCATCTCTCTCTACTGACGCGCACACCCTCTCGACATTCAACAGGTATTCCTCCTAGCCCTAACCCTTATCTACGTTTCTCAAAGGAATGAAAGGATAGAAGCAACTCTTCCCGGAAACGGAAGCATTTACATGCAAAACACGTTGATCTCAATCAAATGGAATCCAATGTGTATGTTGATGACTTGGTTAGTGGAAAGGCCCCAACTCACCGGTCATTATAGAACTCACGTTTGTTGATCTGAAATAGAACTTGGTTATTTCAATGCAAGAAAATTTGGCTCAAATCTATGAATTTGGCTCATTGATGCTATTTCAACTCGGTGGGACTCAGTCATGAGCCAATTGCTTTAGACTGCTCCAAATTTGATAGTACAAATAATATTATTTGTAACTAAACAATTTAGAGATGAAACCCCTGATGGGGAAATTATTTTTTTTTTTTTGAGTGCTTTAGGAAGAAAATTTTCTTGGTGCAGAGGGCACCAAGGCAAAAAAAAATTACGTTTACCTGGTGTTGTCCTCTCAATTTTCCCGAATCTAATTTCATGGAAATTGGAGCCCCGCTCATACTGAAGGGAAATTTTCTAAGTTAAGGCCCATAGTCAAAGAGGAAGGGACACATGGCCTACATTGAAAATTCAACGGTAGGGGCATGGACTTCGGGGAAAGGTTGGAATTTTTCCCCTTTCCAAAATAGATAAAGTATAAAAGCAAAACACACCCCCACAACTAGTCAGGTGATGCCACGTGTCAAAGAATGAAATCGAGAACAGCGGGCCCACGGAGGTTTTTGAGAATTTGAGCCTTTTGTTAAAAAGAGTTTAAATGGCAGATTTGAACTGCATTTCCTCAGCCACTCAGATGACACCATGTGTCCGTCCTTTGGTAGAGTCATGGGGGGCGAGCAAATCGAGAAAATGTGATTTTTCTCCCAAATGTCAGAAATGCAAATTTTCTCCCCTAGGGTTATCATTTTTGGATCTTGCCACGTGTAGGGTCCAAATTTGAAGGTAAAAGGGGGAAAAGATAGCTGAATGCCCTCTTCTGGTTTTTATCGCCATTAACGAACCAGAGCTCTACAAAACACAAAAATGGATCATTCTCCTTTCTTTTCTCTTTGATTCCTTTTCGTTCCTTCATGAGATGTGTTTTGGATTGGTTTTGGAGCCGAATTGATAAGTTTAAAGAGATGTAAAGTTTGATTTTCAGAAAGTGGATTTTATCTGCCATACGCGATAAAAAGGGATAAAACTTACCAGTAAGCACTTGAGTGCTATGAAAGTGGTTAAAAGGTAGAAATGACAGGACCACATGAAGGAGAAAATCATGAGATGTCCCCTGCTAAAATAATCATGCTCGAACTAATGAAATATTCACCTTTTTGAACCTCTAGTTTTCATGAGTGCGTTTGTTTCATGTCACTTTCCAAAAGCGGATCTACAACAAACATTATCCTTTTGGATATTCTTTTCTTGGGGACAAAGTATGGATGTATACAAATTGTTATAAATATATGGCTTTGGCCATGGGAAAAGGGATTCTGGTTTTCTGGGAAGGTTGTAAATTCTGAAGTAATTCAATACATAAGTGCTTTCTTTCTTATTTTCCTCTGTTATATATTTCTCTCTCTCTCGGCTCGATTCAATGGATCATTTGTTTTACATTCAATAGAAAATTTGTGTTCTAGTCTGTGTGAATCTTTAGAACTTTGTGTCTGCAGATTTGAGCGGTGGTGAAGTAATTGATCCTTTTCTATATTTTCTTGGTTCAATGTGAGTAGGGAGATACTCTGCTATCTATATTTCCCAAAAGCATTGTTTTTTCTTCCTTCTCCCATCTCTTTATTCTTCCATTCCTTCTGATTGATAATCTTTAAGTATGAAAACATTCTAGAATATCAAGGTCCAAACATTGAGAGTTGTATATTTGTACATTTTTTTCCTACTTTCAATAAGGGAACCTCTCCCATTAAAGAGGAGGGACTTGTTGTCCCCGACCGTTGGTTTCAACCCATGTTCTATTCTGAAACCCAACAGTTTTTGGTGACTCTACTGGGGAATTCATTGCAAATGGATTCCAGTTTTTAATAACAAATTTTTGATCATCTTTGATCTGGCGACTCCAAGATACACTCGGGGTAGAAGAACCCTTGGGGAAGAAGACCCTTATTTCCAACTTCTGGATCATCAAGGTTTCTCCTCCCTTCTTCATCAAGAAAAAGAAGAGGAACAAGATCTGTAAGCACTCCTTCCTGCTAGAGACAAAACTTCTGGGAGTGACATCCCTCAAGATCAAATCAGTCCTAATTTGCATGCTTTGATTCTCGTTGGTGTTTTAGTTCCTCTCCAAACAATCTTTCCAAGGATGGCAGCTCCTCTACCTTGGGGCCAAAGGGTTGGGCCTCTTTCTCTTCCCCAACCATTGCATGAATTTCCTAGAGGCAATAGAAAGAATTTCCCTAAATTCAGAGGTGATGGGAAGGTTCATCTAGATGAACATATTGCGGCCTTCATTGTTGCTTGTGGTGTTCTCGGGGTTGAACATGAGGATATCTCTGTTAGAATTTTTGTGGAGACATTACAAGATAATGTTGCTGATTGGTTTTATCATCTCCTGCTAGATCCATCACCAATTGGAACACCATGACAACCCAATTTGAGCAATGTTTCAAACATGCTGAGGATGTACATGCCCTCTTGGCCCAGATTTCTCAAATCAAGAAAGAGTCACATGAGCCCATGAGGGAATTTGTGGCCAAATTCAATAGGCTGGTTAACAAGATCCCACTAAACACACGCCCTGTGGATCAGATTCAGAGATGTTTCTTCCTTAATGCCCAACTACCTGAAGTGAGCTATGCACTTAGGAGAGCCAATCTTGCCACCTTGGATGTTGATCAGAGATTTTTTGTTAGTGTTGAAGATGATCTGATCATGTCTGGAAAGCTAAGGAGAGATTCATCCAAATCCAAAGCATCCCCTTCTTCCACATCTTCTCCTGGAGCTAGTGCAGATCAGTTGGTACAGAAACTTGCTAATGATCTTATTTCCCTCAAGAAGTAGTTCACCCAGCATGCTCCTTATCAGGATGTTCCTAGGAAGAATTTTCAACCCAGAAATTGGTTGCCCTCTACTCAGACCAGACTGGCAATTGAAGGTCCACCTGTTAAAGTTCCAGTCAATGCAACATGTGAAGTGTTAGAGCTTGATGATGAGGAAGAGGATGGAATCTGTGAAGAACATGAAGAGGAAGCTGATGAAGAATTAGAAGAGTTGAATGGATCTCATGTCCATTTTCTCACCACTGAAGGTATAGATGAAGAGGATGATTATGAAGAAAGAGTTACAGAGATGAACAATGAATCATATGTTTCATGACTCGTGAGCAAGCCAACAAGAAGGAGAAAGTGGTGCAGCCTACTAAAAGATCTAAGGAACCTCCTATGGTCATTCCAGTGATTGCAAGGAGAGGAGCTCCTATTCCAACTTCTTCCACACCCAAGGTAAGTTTTGTTGTCCCTTCCTCCTCTATTTTTGCTCCTAAAACTTCTTGCCCTTCAAATGATAGAGTTGATAAGTCAAAATTTTCATCTACTCCTATCAATGATGCTCCATCTACCTCTGGTTCTTTTGACATTATCAACCATCTCAAGGAAACTAAGATCCAGATCTCAGAGGCTGAATTCTACCAAACCCATCCCAAGGCCTTTGCTAAGATGGTAGACTTTGTAAACTCCAAATCCAAGCCTTCATCCCTAGTTCCAAAGGTCTCTTGCCCACTCCTTCTCCTTCATCTCAACCAAGCCTTGTGGCAGCAATCACTTCATCTGATGGGAAGATCAAACCATTTTATGTCACTCTCCTCATAGCTGGCCACAAACTCAGTAATTGTGTTATTGATTCTGGTGCTTCAGATAATGTGATGCCTGCTAAGGTAGCTCATGCCCTAGGCTTAACCCTAACCCACACTTTTGGTTCATGTTACTCAATGGAAAGTAGAGAAGTGCCATTGGTTGGAAGGATCAAGGATGCACAAGTAGCCTTTGTTGCTTTGCCAGAGAAGAGAGTTTTAGCCACCATTTTGGTAGTTGATATTCCCCCTTCCTACGGCATGTTGTTGAGTAGAAATTTTTGCAAAAATGTTGGAGGAGAAATCATGATGGATTGGTCACATGCTCTTATTCTAGTGAATGGGAAAATGAAGAAGCTACTTCCTGAGAAACAAACTGAATATATTGTGCAAAAAATAGATGATCCAAAAGCACAAATATTGTATGCAGATATTGGGCATGGTAATTACATGGTTATGTCACAAGGTGAGGCAAAGCAAGTTGGAAGAAACTCATCCAATGGATTTAGGATACCTTGCAACAAAAAAGAGAACATTCAAGTTCTTAAAACTACTCATAGTGATTCTTCACACCTTCAGGTATTCATTCCTCAACATTATCTTAATCTCACCAATGAATGTCTTCTTAATGCCCCTCATGATGCATGCTAATTTGGTCTTTCTTCCAATAATGAGGAAGGTAAACAACTTGAGGCTTTGTTTCAGCCTGAAATGGAGTTTATGGAAGATATGTCATGCGCTAGGATTGGATGTTCTTGTTTTGAAGGAAATAACCTCATGTTGGTAAAAGAGGAGGTGCATCACAACAGAGTGAATGGGTTTTCTCCTTCTCCTGTGTTTGAGGGATTCCAATATACTGAGATGGAGATATTTGCTGACCATTCTCTTGTTGTTTTAAATTACCTCAATGACAGACAAGTGCCTTTACCTAAAGAAAATGGATTCAGTTGGAGCATTGGTCCACTTGTTATATTTAATAATGAGATGAGCACACATACACCTTTTTGTAGCCCTTCAAAGAAAATAGAAGTCAATGAGCCACACCTGGAAAATTTTCTTCATGATTACGACAGTCCTGGTTCAACTCACCCTTTGGGATGCAAACAAGAAGAAGAAGATGATGTGATTGATTTATTTTTCCTAGTCTATCAGCTTTCAAATTCCCTTGGATCATGAAGACAAATCAGTAGTGAAACTCAGCACCCAAGATCCAAGATCTCCTAGAAGTGGAAAACAAAGTTGTTGAGTTTGCAAAGGCACAGGATGTTTCTGATGGGCATGGTAGAAATTGCTCATCATGAGGATAAATCAGAAAATGTCCAGGCCGAAGGAAATGATAATGATAAATCATTCAAGTGTCTCTTTCCCATTTCCTTTTGAGGATTATTACAAGAAATATTTTGTGCAAACATATGGGTCTCAAGGTATATTCCATGATGATTGCCAAACAGATGTGATTGGTAATTCACTGAAGCAAGAAGTTGGTGTTATAAGAATTGGATTTTGTCATGAATCCAGTTGTCATAATTCAGTGGTATGCAGGGATCAGTGTGGAGGCAGTCAAGCATTTTTAAAGCTTAAAAATGGCATTAGTCCTTCACAAGAGAAAATCTTTCATGCAGACATTCAACTCTTCACAAGGACTGAATGTTTTTGGTCTTGGGTATCATTATCTGGATGGTTTTCTTGCCTCATTTTTTCTTTTCAAACCACATAATGTTCACATGATGTTTTGGTATGCCCCATTGCTCTTTCCCAATTCATGGGTACCTCATACTTTCACTTGGTTGTTCCACAAAGGTACCTATTTTTCTCAGCCTGTCTCTGGAGTTGTGTAATTCCAAGTCCAAAGTGTTTTCACCCCCTTTTGTACATTTTGTATAGTGTTTTGCTTTCCTTTTTTGTTTTGGTTGGTTTCCTTTCGTGTTGTGTTGTTGCTTTTTTTGACTCGTTGCCCATTGGCTAAGACACTCGATTCAACTCGATTACCTGAATTCTCTAAGGTTCTTGATTTTTCCTCTTTCCTCTGCCAAATCATCCCCAGAAGGAGCCAGCTGTTGTCCTCTCAATTTTCCCCGAATCTAATTTTGGAAATTGGAGCCCCACTCATACGAAGGGGAAAATTTCTAAGTTAAGGCCCATAGTCAATCAGGAAGGGACACGTGGCCTATGTTGAAAAGTCAATGGCGGGGCATGGACTTTTGGGGGAAAGATTGGAATTTTTCCCTTTCCAAAATAGATAAAGTATAAAAGTGAAACACACCCCCACAACTAGTCAGGTGATGCCACATGTCGAAGAATGAAATTAGAATAAAGTGAGGCCCATGGAGGTTTTTGAGAATTTGAGCCTTTTGTTAAAAAAGAGTTTAAATGGTATATTTGAACCGCATTTCCTTAGCCACTCAGATGACGCCATGTGTCTAGCCTTTGGCGGAGCTGTGGGGGGTGGAGCAAATCGAGAAAATGCACTTTTTCTCCCAAATGTCAGGAAATGCAAATTTTCTCCCCCAGGGCCATCATTGCTTGGATCTTGCCACGTGTAGGGTCCAAATTTGAAGGTAAAAGGGGAAAAGATAGCCGAATGCCCTCTTCTAGTTTTTATCGCCATTAATGAACCAGAGCTCTGCAAAACACAAAAATGGATCATTCTTCTTTCTTTTCTCTCTGATTCCTTGTCATTCCTTCATGAGATGTGTTTTGGATTGGTTTTGGAGCTGAATTGATAAGTTTAAAGAGATGTAAAGTTTGATTTTCAGAAAGCAGATTTTATCTGCCATATGCGATAAAAAGGGATAAAACTTACTAGTAAGCACTTGAGTTCTATGAAAGTGGTTAAAAGGTAGAAATGGCAGGACCACATGAAGGAGAAAATCATGAGATGTCCCCTGCTAAAATAATCATGCTCGAACTGATGAAATATTCACCTTTTTGAACCTCCGGTTTTCATGAGTGCATTTGTTTCATGTCACTTTCCAAAAGCATGGATCTGCAACAAACATTATCCCTTTCGGATATTATTTTCTTGGGGAAAAGTATGGATGTATACGAATTGTTATAAATATATGGCTTTGGCCATGGGAAAAAGGGATTGGTTTTCGGGAAGGTTATAAACTCGAAGTAATTCAATACAGAAGTGCTTTCTTTCTTACTTTCCTTTGTTATATCTCTCTCTCCTGGCTCGATTCAATGGATCATTTGTTTTGCATTCAATAGAAACTTTGTGTTCTGGTCTATGTGAATCTTTAGAACTTTGTGTCTACAGATTTGCATCGGTGGTGAAGTAATTGATCCTTTTCTATATTTTCTTGGTTCAATGTGAGTAGGGAGATACTCTGCTATCTATATTTCCCAAAAGCATTGTTGTTTTCTTCCTTCTCCTATCTCTTTATTCTTCCATTCCTTTTGATTGATAATCTTTTAAGTATGAAAACATTCTAGAATATCAGGGTCCAAACATTGAGAGTTGTATATTTGTACATTTGTTTTTCCTGCTTTCAATAAGGGAACCTCTCCCATTAAAGAGGAGGGACTTGTTGTCCCCTGACTGTGGTTTCAACCCATGTTCTATTCTAAAACCCAACAATCAATCTTATCTCTCTCTCTCTCCAACCTTCTTTGTCACAGGTCCAGATTATCCTACTTTGGTACCAAATGTAAACTGAAGAACAAGGATGGAACTCGATTATTTTATTGATAATTAATCCAATCAATTTACAATAGATGTACTACAATATTTTTACATATTGGACAACAATATACAAAAGAAGAAAAGGGTTGCGCATGGGTACAACCATGAATCAATACAAACACTAGTATTGTTAAAACAATATAACAACTCGTGTATGTTTGAATAAAACAATATAGAAGGTTATAAATAAATATAACCATATAAAAATTAAACAATTATCAAACTAACTATGTGCAATGCATAATTAACCTAGGTAATATATAATTACCCTAACAAGGTCACTACCCTAGGAGAACACATTCTCCTTACTACTCACATGATTACCAAACCTAAGAGGGAACCACATACTCAGGAAAAAAAAATTTATCCACGTCGTTCCTAATCTTCGGTTCGCATGACGATGTCACTAAGTATACAAGCTATGAAAATAAAATCAAACTTGGGCTCTAATTTACTTGACTAGAAGGTACCATAGAGTGTAAGGATTTGAATTTCATCCTAAGGTTTTTGTTTTCTATGCTACAAAGAATCACACAAGAAGGGTAGTTATACATGAAGTTTATACTAGGGTGGATTGTTTCGTTTAGATCTTTTTATTACATTTTTGAGGTAAGAAACAAAAACACACTAGTTATTTTATCATCAATTGCACACTGGAATTGCACTATAATTCACTTAACAAAATATCCAACTTTTATAATACAAAACTTGGGATCAAAATAACACCCATGTTTAGATGAACATTTCCCTTAAACACTAGCATCTTAAAATGTTACAAAACTTCACTAATAAACCTTTCAATACTTTGCAAAATGTTGAACTCTCCTCAAAAATTTCACTTAACATATATATCCAACCCCCTTTTTACCATATGTAAATCTGAATCAAAAGAACACCTATAGATAAATGCACAATTCCCAAAGTACCCCTAAAACTAGCATCTCATATATATTACCAAATTTCAATAATTAAATTTACCATAACATAGAAATATTTTTTTCATTAACATATATAAATTACAATAATACAAAGTGAATTACAACCACGTTAGTTCGTCACCTTACTTGCATCTTGCAAAACCATGTGAGCATGAAATCAGCGATAAATCGCTAGCATGGCATCCATCTAGATCTAGCATAATTAATGTTTTTAGTTTCCCATTTACATGATAATTATAATAATTTGTATTCGAAAGGATAGGGTTAGAGACATATATTTATTTCACTTCATTTCACAATTAAGGAGAGAGAGAGATAGTGAAGAGAGAGAAACACTATTTTACCAAAATTCAAAATTCACGCATCAAGCCACAAGGTAGAGTTTCAACAGTAATTTATAGGTATCAATAATTTTCCATGATGGTCTCCTCAATTTACTCGGGTCCTACAACTGTCCTTTTACATTTTCCTACTAGTTGCGAGAATGCCCCATTATGGCTCGAAGGCTAAGAACCCGCATTCAAAAGATGCCTTATGTTGAGCGATGCACAATGGAAAAATTCCTATGTGTCCTCCTATATACTAGGAATTCACAGAACTAACGGAATTCAAAACTGGGGAATGGTTTTCAATTGGTGGATAGGTTTTTAGAGCCACCGGTCATAATTGGTCTAGTTGCAACAACAACCAATTTTAGCTCAAGGGCTAAGAAAACCTCATCCAAAACTACCCTACAATAGATGAACATGTAACAAAAAATTTCCTACATGCTCTCCTATATATGAAGAATTCACCGGAGTCGAAAAACCGAGAACTGGAAAATGGGTTGCAAATGGCGATGAGTTTTTGGAGCCACCGGTCGTAGTTGAGCCAATTTGACCTAGTCAAACAACGCCTAAGGCCTACAAAATGCCTTTGCAAAACTATCTAGAAGAGTATTTTTTTGAAAATGAAGGTTAGAAGCAATTCTATAATAAATATACTAGAGGTTTGCAAAGGTGAATAGGCATTTCGTTGCTCATGGTTCAAATGGTGGTTCAAAATGAAAGCCAACTTTTCAGTTTTGTAGCTTCCTAAAAGTGCAAAACAGAGTAACATGGCTCTTGAGGAGTAGAAAAGAGAGCACAAACCATCAAACAAGGTCGAGATAATGCTTGATGTGACTCTTGACATAAAAAGGAACAAATACGATGTTTGACATCTCTTTTATGGGGCTTAGAGTGTTGTTTTGCAAGTCTCTAGAAATTGTATTTTTCTAAATTTACAAGGTAAACAGAAATGGTTGTTTTAGTTAACTCAGCTAGCTCTCACAAAAACCAATGGACATGAGCACCAAGTTTTGACACCTTGGGTTTAGTTATGCATGAGGTTGTGGTCACAACATGGTTGAGGGTCAAATTATAAGTCGGTAGCAAAATCATGAGGTGTTGTTTTATTGATTACACTAGCCATCTGGTTAAAATATCCAATTGTTTAAACAAATAATATTTAAATATTTTTATTTTATTACAAATGAATAACCAAATTATATAAAAATTATAAAAGATAAAGGTAAGGAGACCATGCATGGAAATACTAGCATCCGTAGGGCAAGAGGGGCTCCAAGTGGGTTCACCCACATTCCACAAAGCTCCAACTCTCTCTTAACATTCTACCAAATAGTTTGCATGCATCCACAACCTATACGTTTGTACCATTCAAAATAACATCCAATGCCACATAATTCATGTTTTGTTTCTAACACATTATCTCCCACCAACATAGTGCCTACCACAATAAAAAACCAATACACTTTGTCAACAAAACAAAGCCAACATGGTCACAACCACTTAACAAGATATTATCCTTGCCAACCAACACTTAAGTAGTCTCAAGATGATGGAGTGGCCAAAACAAACACCGGGTCATATGGCTATACAGTCCATGACCAAATCAAAATCTCCTAGTCCTGTAAATGTTGTTATGGCACCAAGGAAACAATCCATGAATCTTCCTAATAGATCTACTGACTATGACATTCCTTTTCACTTATATAAAAGGGGTGATGGTAGGTACGATTGTTGACTTCAATGGTCCAATCATATCTCAGTAAATTACATGTCATTAGAGTAATTTTAACTCTCTCAAGTACAAATTGCATATTTTAAGCCATGAAAGAAAAGCTACATATTGCAAGCCATGGGGATGGGGTCGTAGAATAAAGATTATGAGGTTGAAAAATTATAACATGTAAAGCAAATAAATATGTGAAGTCTTAAGCTTGCATAAAATGGAAATCGAGTTGCTTGCTTAATTGAAACCCCCAAATTCCAATCTTTCAGGGACAACAAAACTTCTCTAAAACCCTTCCAATCCTTTTAGATATTCTCTCTACTATGAAAACCACACAACCTTCAAGAACTCACAATTTCTCTCAAGGATATCCCACTCTTCTAGAGGCACATGTTTGTTCAAAGTCTTCCATTCCATTGACAAGGTGAAAATGTGATCTATACAAAAATAAGGAGAAACTACAAGAATAAGACTGATAAGGAGATTTCAAGGTATTAAACCAAAATGTAAAGAGCAGCTGAGGGCTTGAATTAACTGACTAATTGATCAATCAATCAACAGATGTCCAGTCACCCTGTTTCAAAGCTACTACTATTTTGGCACTGACTACGTGTATGTTAGAAAACATGTGGAACTAATCAAGTTGGACACTTGTTGGTTGCATATGGTGAAACAAGGCTATTTTAACAACCCATTTTGTGCACATATTGTAATCATTTCCATCCATGAGGCCACATCTGTTTGGGCACTCTTTCAATAGTTCACATGTCAAGTATATGCTCCCACGTTTTGCATCCATGACTACCAGATCATGTGCAACTACAACATCTAACAAAATTCCTCTATCACCATAGTGTGAAGTTGGAAATTATATTTGGATTTTTAAATCATGCCCCTATGACAACTATTTGAGTTATCAAGAACCTCCGTGTATGTGTTGGCTGCCACACTACAACCAACTTTATCTCCAAGATTATTGCAAGACAAAATTTCTCTATCTTTTATGCTTTGCTAGAATTTATTCGTCTTGAGTCTTAACACAATGCAAGTCTACCAGAGGTCACAGAAGGGTATCCTAGACACTGTTCATATATGACATATGTATCGAAACATAAACTCCCTCTCTGTAAGATATATCTACCCAAATTCCCCAATATTCAAAACCAACCCTAAAATTTGACATGCTATTTAAGGAATCACTGCTTAGGAGTTGTTTGATCAATTTACAGTGTGAGAAGAGTGAAGCCAGGATCTTCCCAATGTTCTATTTATTTACATTAGTGTCAGTTGTTGTAGCTATCCAATTGTTACTGAATTACAACGTTGACTTGTATTTCAACGTCCTTAATTCTCCTTGATATCAAATAAAGCACTTGTATTATTACGCTAGGAAAGTGATAGGTCTGAGAGGTTATTTAATACATCCATTTGATTTGATGGCTACCCACGTGCCTTGTTAGGGATCCTCCCACACACCACTGCCTATCATAGACCACTATATCTTTTAATTTTTCCACCAATATATTTTAATTTTCACCTACTCACCTACCTCTTTTTCCTCTCCACCGTCACAATCTCACCTCTCCCTTTTATTTTATTTTATTTTATTAAATGTGTCAAGAACTACTTTTCCCTCCCCTTATAAGAGCGTCATCCTCGATGTGACATAACACCAAGGGTAGTACAAGTGATAAGAAATTAAGGAAGCTAATGCTGACAAGTTCCATCTAGGGATAAGATATCTTTCGTTAGAACACGACCATAGGAAGTCAAGAAATTTTAACAATTTCTTAAACTCTTAATGTTCTGTGAAGTTTGGTAGTTCAAGTTTACCTTATTACTTAATATTTTCCTTTACATTACTTCTAAATCTCAATCTCTTAATATTTCATTGTTTATTTATTTTTTTGGGTGCCCAACAAAAACTAACATCACAATACCACACCAAGTCCGAACACAACACCAATAGTCCACAAGACATCATGATATGTACTTTAACGACTATAACCCATCACAAGAACTCAACCAAACCATGGAAAGAACATAAATATCCCTCATAACATAGTACTTATCACACATGCTCTTGACACAAGGCATCTCGTAACATAATCAGCCTACAACAACATGAAATTCCTAACATGTACACATACAGGGGTTTCACGCAACTCAAAACCATAACTATAGCTATATAGGGTCAAGATGGAAACAACATCACAAAACATAAACCAGACTCAAAACATAAACATAACACCAACTCCAGTACACAAAAATCACAAATAACTCCATATACTCCAATCAAAACCATAACCTATATAGGGTCAAGATGGAAAACATCACAAACATACTCCATATAGACTCAAAAAGTACACATAAATCATAACACCAACTCCATACACCTCCTAAAACATCACAAACAACTCCATATACCTCCCAAAGCATTATAGAACAACTCCATATACCTCCCAAAGCATCACAGACAACTCCATATACCTCCCAAAGAATCACAAAACAACTATATATACCTCCCAAAGCATCTCAAAACAACTCCATATACCTCCCAAGCATCACAAAACAACATCATATACCTCTCAAAGCATCACAAAAAAACTCCATATACCTCCCAAATGCTCCATCCACGTACACAAATCTCTTATACCTCCCTCAAATCTCTTATCCCTCCCTCAAATATCTTATCACTCCCTCAAAGAGGTTGGTCACCCTATGTCCCTAGGCACATAAGGTCCAAACACCTCTAACCAAAGTGACATGATAACTTATGGTTCAACAACCCGCTAGTTATCTGTAGCTCCTTAGGGTGTATCCCCATACAATGAAGTGGGTCCATAGGTTCAACCACTCCATGGTGAATCCCATGACCCTATTCCAACACATTATGACATTAGAACCAACATAACAATCCGTTTCAAATGCCAAGTGGAAAAAATCCCAAGCCTTGGGCTAGGCTATATAAAAAATTAAACTTGATACGAAAATTTAAAACTAAGCAAAACAAATGGCCAAATAGCCATAATTAGTGCAAAAATCCACATGTTAGTGCAACAACCAAATAAAATGCCCAAAATATAAGAACACATCAATCAATAAAACTATTGGTTCTGACAAGAAAAGAGATAATGATCAATTTACGAATAAATATGTATAGAGAAATAGCACATTACAATCACTATGTGGCCTCATATGGACACCAAAGGGGTACTCATCGAGTTGTTGGCACTCGTACATCAAGCATCTTCTCATAAAATAACATATCAAATAATACAACTATCATTATCTCTTCCTGTATAATCCCTACATGCTCCCACAAGGCTCAACATAGTCAAAATCACATAGGATTGTTCAATGGACAACCCAATAGAAGATAGTAGGGGATGCTAGTTTGCATAAGTTGAGCCTAAGGTGGTACGCATCCACAATATACTGAGAAATCTCGAAGTATACTAAACAAATAGAAGTGGGTTTTCAATCGATATAAGACTCCACTTCCTCACTTGTACTCGGCTCAATATTATGAAAACATGGTCCACGCCTCCTCTCTCCACACATACACTTTGTACCAATTGTTCCCCTTAGGGTTGGTTAGTGTAAGGTTCACAACATAACACATAACTACTTCACTAGCACAATGGTGATTCATGCATATTAACCATAACATCATACGCATTGTATATATACAGGGTATAGCACAATCATTACTTTCATGGGTTATAATACATTATGTATCCACATAATGCACCCAAGGTGTAAGTACTATACAATAGGGGTCATACGTTCACCATATGCCCCTAAATCATGACATGAACAATCACATATTACACAAATTGTACATAAGATGAACATAGTGACTAACATTACAACAAACACTCAATTGGAATATAACATGGTGACAGACAAGAATCATCCCAATATGGTGGCGACATCACAATACAATCTCATTTCACTCTACACCAATTTTTTCATGCAACACATCAACACACCTTCATATCACATAATAAAAAAACACTCCAACACTCTCTGTAATCCGCAATAACATTCTTTCCACACACAAAAGGTAGCACATCACATGTGAACTCCTCATTGAATCTATGAAAAGGAGAGTGAATACTCTCATCAAAAGCGCATCAATAGGATAAAAAATACACACTAAGTAACATGCACAACATGTGCATTCATAATATCACAATTACAAAATTGGTCACATAACAAAATATATCACATCATGTAGAATCATCACAACTCAAATCCATCCCAGAGGTTCAAGAGCATGAACCTTTACTCTGATGCCAAATGTAACTCCCACATTTTACACACAAAAATACCGTAGTAAAAAAAATTGACTTAAATTGTAGCACACATGACACTACAGGAGATCACTTATGACTACTCAAAACACATGATATGTTGGCACAAAAATTAACCCACATAGACAACATGAAAATGCGTGATGCACATCAAGGCCACTTCCTTTTCGAATGACAAGGAACAACATAATGATTCACAACATAATTATTCAACTATAGAATAAACTTATAGGTAGGGCCTTCCCATGACACGATATTTTTAGAATTACACTTTTATTACAGTGATGTTTCAGTCTTTAACATAAGTCCTAGAAAGACTCATAACATGCTCGAATCATACATTTATTTTTTTTTTTTTTCTAGATTTCCTTTATATTTTTAACATTTAACAGTCTTTCTCATTTAATAAGAATCATCGACATTATTTCAATTACTTATTTAATTCATTCATTGTTAATAGGGTATTTATTTACACACAAGGCTATTTACATACACAGAAAACTACTAGGTCTTATCCCTAGGACTCACTCCTAAGGGTATGCATCTTTATCTTATTTCATACCTCCGATACGCAAAAGAACAAGTGTGAGTCTGAAGGAGGGAAGGTTTGCATATTTTTCTCAAGGATTTAGGGCCAAGTTTCTTTCATTCATTTATAAATTGATAATTTAGTAAGTACATAATAAGTATTATAGGAAATAGGTTTTTTTCCATAGCAAGAGGGTTTAATCACATTACAAGAGGTTTTTTTCCCATAGCAAGAGGGTTTAATCACATTACAAGGAAGATCATGTTTCACTTTCCTTGAGATAACATCTCACGATTACACTTCCCAAGGCCAAGCATCAATTATAATTTACTATAGTTATGCTCGAACAATTAGTTAAGGATTCGAAGGCTCTAACTTGGCAACATATGTCCTTATTTTCTTGTTTCTAGATTAGGTTTCCTAAGTATTGTTTTACGTCCAAAAAAGAGGGTTTTCCCTAACTAGGTTCATATGCCTTTGTAATGTATTATGTAGCCTACTTGTTAATAGGGGCATTTGTATCCTCATGAGAATACTACTCCCTGTCTTAGGGAATTTATCTCTAAGAACCTGATTCCATAGTTTCACATCATACATACATTACATAACAGGACAAGTGGGAGAACAAGATGGATTCATTCATTGTTTTAAGGGGTTAAGGTTCACATTAGAGTTTGCACAATGTGGGTCTAGCTTCTCACCACAAGATTGTTTAAACATGATATAATAATGACCTAAATTTCACCTTTCTCCAAAGAAATCATCTAATGGTTACGTTTTCACAAACTAATAATACACTAAAATATTGTTAAGTTTCATAATTAACTCTTCGTATATCATCCTAGAACCCAAATGACAATTTAGATTGGGTATCGAGTTCATCTATGATCCCAAATCTTAAAGATGACTTTATAGGTTAGTTGGAGATCTTCGCCACTTAACATGTATGTCGGTCCAAGAGAATTTTACACCATGGTTAATGTTGGTTTCCCATGGGTCACTACCCTAGGAGAGCACATTCTCCTTACTACTCACACGATTACCAAAACTAGGAGGGAACCACATATTTAAGACAAAGTTTAACCATGTTGTTCCTAATCGTCCATTCACGACAATGTCACTAAGCATATGGGCTATGACAATAAAATCAAACTCGGGATCTTATTTACTTGAATAAAAGGTACCATAGAGTGTAAGAATTTTATGTTCATCCTAAGGTTTTTGTTTTCTATGCTAAAAATAATCACATAGGAAAGGTAGTTATACACGAAGTCTATACTAGGGTGGATTGTTTCATTTTGATCTCTTTATTACATTTTTAGGTAAGAAACACAAACACACCAATTATTTTATCATCAATTACACATTGGAATTACACTATAAGCTATTAAAATTCAAATTCACTTAACACGATATCCAAATTTTACAATACAAAACTTTGGATCAAAATAACACCCATGTTTAGATGAACATTTCCCTTAAACACTAGCATCTTTAAAATGTTACAAAACTTCACTAATAAACCTTTCAATACTTTGCAAAATGTTGAACTATCCTCTACAATTTCACTTAACATATATATCCAACCCCTTTTTACCATATGTAAATTTGAATCAAAAGAACACCTATAGTTAAATGCACAATTCCCAAAGCACCCCTAAAACTAACATCTCATACATATTACCAAATTTCAATAATAAACTTTACTATAACATAGCAATACATTTTTTTCATTAATGTAGTGCCCACATTTTCTAGCCTCAATTACCTATTGAATTCTTAACCCATAGTTGTGACTTAACATGGTTTTGACATAAATTTTGACGTTATGATATGTTGGTTGGCCTTCATGGACATGTATGGTGAATTGGGGCATGAAACGCCAATTTGACTAGATTAATAGATTGACACTCTTTATTTGAGATTGTGGATACTAACACTTTTCTATGTGATTTGGGCCTAATTCCTATATGTTGGATAATTAGCTTAGTCACGTACCTTGATTTTGTAACGTAATCATTTTGCTGATAAGGATACATGATGGCATGGTGATATGACATTTGTATGTATTGTAATACCTAACATACGACGAATTGTGTGAGATTGTGCATTCCACGTTGATGATGGTGATATCATTAATTTACATGTTTGAATTTATTCGCTTAGTGAGCAGCTAGTTTACTCTTGTATTGGATAGGTGCGTTTAATGTGTGCAATGAGTGTGTAGGTGACAGGTCATAGGAGAACGTGGGACTCAGGCCAGCTACGCAACTTTACACAAGCAGCCCACGGGGCTAAGTCCTAGCCATGTTTATTGCTTGAGGCCTTAGCATTAGAATTATTGTTTTGGGCACCATGGGTGACCCTCATTTGTAATGTAATATGTCTTGTAATTATTAATTTTGCTTAGGGTGTTTAGTTTGTGTTGTAAACTTGTTTTGGGAATTAATGACCCCACTTGCATTAAGTTTTGAATTAGATTAATGATGTACTTAATCTAGAGGGTTTAGGGTCACATGTGAACCCTTGGGTGGGCCCCACACCCTCTAACCTTGTGCCAAATTTGCCAAACCCGAAATTGGGTTATTTTGGGCATTTTTAGGGACCCCTTTTTAGTTTGGGAGTTCCCTTAACATGAAAATGAGCCCTTGGACCCTACCTAATAGGTAGGGGGCTTATTTCCAAGGCTAGAGGGAGTTTTCCCTCCCTTTTTGCCTCTCCTTTGGTCACATCCATGTAAGGGGTATGGATTAGTGTGCTTGTTAAAAGTTGCACAAGAATTGTTTTGTTATCATTTAGAGTAATTTGGGAGAAGAGGGCTAAAAGTCATTTTATCCTTTCTCTCATTTATCTTTGGCATCTTTGACCTTGAAGGAGGAGGGGTGACACATGTCACCCCCTCATTGGTGAGGATTTTTGCTTGCTTCTCTTCAAATTCCCCTCATGGGAAAAGAAGAGAACTTTTTTTTGGAGCTTTTGCTTGGAGTCTTGTGGATTTGGAGCTAGAGTTTTCTTGGGTCAAGAAGTGGAAGAGATTGGTTTTGGAAAGCTTTTCTTTGAGGTAGGCTTCTTGAGCTTCATTGTATTTGTTATAACATGCTAGATATTAGTTGTTTACTTGGAAATGTTTGTTGTTGCATGAAGATTTGTTTGTTGTTTATTTGATTTTGCTCCCTCCATCATATGGCATGATGGAGTTTTGGAGTTGTGGGGGAAGAGAGAGGGATTTTCCCTCTCAATCCTCATAGGCTTGATGGGCAAGCCTTGTAGGATTTAGTTATTCCCCTCAAATGGTTTGAGGTGGGGAAGGTGGGTCATTTGGCTTGAACCTCCTTCCCCATTCTTGGTAAGGAAACCCCTTTGGGGTTTGAAAATCCTTCCAAGAAGGATTGGTGAAAGGGTGGAGAAATAAGGAGGGCTTGAATGAAATTGGAGAAATAAGGAGGGTATGGAGATCATGTTTTTGTGCATATAATGATGGTTACAATTTTTGGAGAACTTTCTTCTCTTCCCCATTTTAGAGGTAGAACTTGGGTTCTCCTCCTTTTCACCTTTTCAAATTTGGAGTCTTGTTTTGGATACTTGTCTTATTTTTGTGTGGATGTATTGTTGTGTGTTCACCCTCACTCTTGTGCATAGTTGTGGATAGTTGTCCTCTTTCCCATGGGCTTGGGGGAGGCTAGCATGCATCCCAACCTTGGGAAAGGCATGTAATGATGCCTATGGTTGGGTGGTAAAACAAGCTTTTTTCTCCTTGCATGGATTCCTTGAAGGCATTTAAAGTTGGATCTCAAGATGGAAGTTGGTGGTAGTTGGAGTTTCATTGTCATCTTCTTTCTCTTTGTGGACATTACCTCATTGTATCCCTTTTGATATGGCTTGTGGAAACTCCTCTTTTATTGTAATTCCTCCTTTTGTATTTGAAAATTATTTGTAAACTTGAGTAAGGTTTAGTTGAGCAATCTCTTTTATCCTTGTAAAGAAGCTTGGGATGAGATTTATTTTGAGTGGTAGTGTATTTTGGGAATAAATTTTGCTTATGGAGTTTAAGTCTCTTGGAAATGAAATATTGTAACAAAAGGATTCATTTGATAAAAATAAATAAAAATTGTTGTAACTCATACCTTTTGAATGAAAGTTGATTTATTGGAATATTGTTATTCTTGTTGTTGAGCTCCTTGTCATATCTTGTAACATTATTGAATTTAAAGTAAAAATACCATTCTTGAAATACATCTCTTCTTGTAATTTTTGCAATTTAATGATTAGAATAAAACTAATTTACTCTCTTCCTTGTTACCTAAAGAAATGGATGTATAGTGAAACAAATGTGATCATATCTCCTTCTTCACTCAGTTTTAAAGTTTGTTTCACCTCTCTTATTAACTAAAATATAAGGTTACCTCCTCCTTTATGTAGACAAGAAAGTAAGTAAGTTTAAAAATCTAAATGATTGTACATACCCTTTTAGTTATACAATTTTGATTGTAATAGTCTAGAATCTATCTTTTTTTTTTTTTTACTATACACACACACACACACACACACACACACACACACACACACACACCAGATAATAGTAAATATAAAATAATAATAACTAGATAATACTAAATATAAAATAATAATAACTATGATTTAGTTCATTATATATATATATATATATATATAAACATAGTTATAAATCTTCAAAACAAAATAAATCAAGAGAAATGAATCCACATTTGGATTGGTTTAGTTAACAAAAAAACAAAAAAAAGAGTTTAGGGAGGCCGAGCCCTCCCACACCCGCACACCCACCACCATAGACTCCACCGCCCCTTTCCACACATTCCCCCAACCTCCACACAAAACCCACGCCACGGGCCCCTGCCCGCTAGACCCCTCTCCCCATCCTTCCTCCACCCCTACGTAGACCCCTCCCCGCCCACCTCTACCGCCGCCGATGCCCCACTACCCAACGCCCTCTCGCGCACTCCCCCGCAGTCACCCCCTTCCACGCTGCGTCTCCTCCCCTCATTCCTCCACGTGGATCTCCACGTCCCACACACTCCTTCATGGATGCAAACCCCAAATTGCTGCCGCTCTTATGTTTGTACACATAGACCTCCTTCCACAAAAAACGTGGTCACACCAGATCCACTGAACTTTAAATCCATAGCTGCCATTTTGTATTCGGTTTTCTTAAATGTGGTTTCCATGTTTGGATTTTTATAAATACATTATTAGGCAGAGTTGCCTCCTCAGCAAATGAAGATCAATAAATTGATATTGGGTGTTCACAAAGCAAACCAGAGGATGCATCTGGTAGAAGTTGAACAAGAGAACAAATACCAATAAGAAGATACTAAGATATTATCCTTATACTCCATGAGATTCAAGCTTCATGGCTCTCCAAACAACCTGCAATAACAAAACAAAACAAAATGAGGAAGGAAGAATAGAGAGAGAAAGAGATAAGGATGTGCTAGGGTAAGTCTAGGGAAAAGTAAGATCTAGGGGTGAGATCTCTTGGATCCTAGGGTCCAAAATTAATCCTACCTTCTTTTAGGTCATGGATAAATTTTAATTTGAATGGGAAGTAAAATTAAAATGTGTGAGTGGGTTAATAAAAATAAAAATGGGGAAATCTAATTAAATAAAAAGGGGTGTAGTCTCTATTAGGATGTTCTTAGCTAAACCAGATGATTAATTAAATAAATAAATTTGTTTGGACTGGTGGGTGAGAAATTTGGTAAATCGATTTCGTTAAATTAATTATTTAATTTGGACAATCATATAGGTATTGTTAAGCATTCTCTGTCAAAAAAATTCCCTAAATTTTTTCTTACCTTGGTGCAGTTTTCCGGTGTCTGGGTGGGGCATTACAATTAACATATATAAATTACAATGATACAGAGTGAATTAAAACCATGCCATTTCATCATCTTACTTGCATCCTGCAAAACTATGTGAGCATGAAATCAACGATAAATCACTGACATGGCATCCACCTAGATCTAACATAATTAACATTTTTAGTTTCCCATTTACATGATAATTATAATAATTTGCATTTGAAAGGAGAGGGTTAGAGACATATATTTATTTCACTTCATTTCACAATTAAGGAAAGAGAAAGAGATAGAGAAGAGAGAGAAACACTATTTTCTAAAAGTCAAAATTCACACGTTAAGCCACAAGGTAGAGTTTCAATAGTAATTTATAGATGTTAATAAGTTCTCACGATGGTCTACTAACTTGACTGGGGTCCTACAACTGTCCTTTTACACTTTCCTACTAGTTACAAGAATGCCCCATTATGGATCGAAGTATAAGAAACCCCATTCAAAAGATGCCATCTGTTTGGCGATGCACATCATGTAAATTCCTATGTGTCCTCCTATATACTAGGAATTCACAAGAACTGATAGAATTCAAAAATGGTGAATGATTTTTAATTGGCGGTTAGGTTTTTAGAGCCACCGATCGTAATCGGTATAGTTACAACAGAACCAATTTTATCTTGAGGGCTAAGAAAATCCTATCCAAAACTTCCCTTCGATACATAAACGTGTAACGAAAAATTTGTACATGCTCTCCTATATATGGAGAATTCACCAGACTCAACATAACTGAGAACTGGCAAATGGGTTGCAAATGGTGATGAGTTTTCTGGAACCACCGATCGTAGTTGAGCTAGTTTGACCTAGTCAAAAAGCAACCTGAGGCCTACAAAATGCATTTACTAAACTCTCTAGAAGATTATTTTTTCCCAAACTAAAGGTTATAAGCAATTTTATAGTAAAAATACTAGAGGTTTGTGAAGGTGAATATGTATTTTGTTTCTCAGGGTTCAAATGGTTGTTCAAAATGAAAGCCAACTTTTCAGATTTTGGCATCTTCCTAAAAGTGCAAAACAGAGTAACATGGCTCCTAGAGGAGCGGAAAAGAGAGCGCAAACCGTTAAATGAGTTGAGCTTATGGTTGATGTGACTCTCTACATAACAAGGAACACATATGATGTTTGACATCTCTTTTATGGGGTTCAGAGTGTTGTTTTGCAAGTCTCTAGAAATTGCATTTTCTAACTTTGCAAGGTAGATAGAAATGGTTGTTTTAGTTAACTCAAACTAGCTCTCACCAAAACCAATAGACACAAGAACCAAGTTTTGACACCTTGGGTTTATCTATGCATGAGGTTGTGGTCATGACACGGTTGAGGGTCAAATTGTATGTGGTAGCTAAATCATGAGGTGTTGTTTTATTGATTGCACTAGTCATCTAGTTAAAATATCCAATTGCTTTAACAACTAATAGTTTAATATTTTTATTTTATTTCAAATGAATAACCAAATTATATGAATATTATAAAAGATAAAGGTAAGGAGAACATGCCTAGAACTCCAGGTGGGTTCACCCGCATTCCGCAAAGCTCCAACTCTCTCTTAACATTCTGCCAAATAGTTTGTGTGCATCCACAACCTCTCCATTTGTACCATTCAAAACAACGTCCAAGGCCATATAATTCATGTTGTGATTCCAACACATTATCTCCCACCAACATAGTGGCTTCCACAATCAAAAACCAATACACTTTGGCAACAAAGAAAACATGGCCACAACCACTTAACAAGCTATTATCCTTGCCAACCAACACTTAAGAGTCTCAAGATGATGGAGAGGCCAAAAAAACACCAGGTCATATGGCTATACAATCCATGACTCAATGAAAATATCCCACTCATGTAAATGTTGTTATGGTACCAAGGAAACAATCCATGAATCTCCCTTACAAATCTACTAACTATGACATTCTTTTTCATTGGTATAGAAGGGGTGATGGTATGTATGATTGTTGACTTCAATGGTCCAATCGTATTTGTAGATTACATGTCATTGGGTTGACTGCAACTCTCTTAAGTACAAATTGCATATCTCAAGCCATGAAAGTAAAGCTACATATTGTAAGCCATAATGATCAAATCAAGGGTGAAATTATCCTACATTTTCTATTATTTTCGTGGAAACTTGGCCAACAATTCCAGCAACAAGTAGTCACGCAATTGATATCTCCATCTCTAACAAGTACATAATTCGTTGCTTAATCGACCTCTTAATATAGTGAAACTAGTGGTCATTGCAGTGACATCGTCAACACAGATTAATAGATAAGAAAATATGGAATACTATTGGAGTAGTCGACCAACGTCCCTGAGTTTGTGCCAGTTGTACAAAGGTAATATGAAGTGTGCACCAACTATACGAGGTGGTATGAAACATAAGCTTCAGCGGAATGGAGGCAGTAAAAAACTTGTACACCTAGTGGTCCCTTCCTCACGCGAGGCTAAATGTTTATTGAGGCTAGGAGACTTTTCTTAAATGTGATATGTAATGATTCCTCTATTTAAAAAATAATAATATTAGTGTTACTGGGGAATATTGATTTTTTAAGGATTAAAATATAAGTGGTTGTGATTAAGGGAGAGTGTTGGAACTTACAGCACAGTATCCATCTTGCAATTTGAAAATCCTTTTTGGAAGGATATTTGCATTAATTCAATCAACTTTTGTGAACAATATTTCTAAATCTAGCAAATCCTTATCTAATTTGGGCATTTATTATTTTTCAACCACCTCTAAGAAATGTGTAGAAAAAGTTGGAAATTTGCTAGTCTTCAAGTAAAGATCCATAAATAAGAACATTTAATATTTATTTTTCCTACATAATAGAAAAATACAAAAGTGTTTTCAAAATCATTTTGTATTACAACTCCTCTCAGTTTATTAAACATAAGCACAAGTTTATTTGTTGGTTATATTTTCATTTTTTCTACTCTATTTTAAATTCAACAACAAAATCACAAATGAATAAAATTCTGCCTAAATTTGATGTTTTTCCAAAATAAAATAAATAGTGAACTCATTAACGTGTACAATGGGGTGTTGTCAATTTAAATTTGAGGTTTTAAAAAAATGGAGGTCTTTCAAACAAATAAAATAATAAACCATTATAATCTACCATAAGATATCATCAAAGACTCATAGAAAAATAGCAATCATGAGAGAATAAATGTATGTAATAATGACCATGTCACCCCCATTTATTCTTTACCTATATACTCCTTCACTTAGTCCCTCTTCTTCACATATTGATGATTCCAATCTTCTCGATGATGATGTTGATGTTGTTGTTCCTTCTCCAAGACCTCCACCTTCTGTTGCATAATTTATGTCCAAGTGGGTTTGTACTACTTATAAGGAGGTTAGTTCTTTGGTAGGGGATCCTTCTGACACTCGTCACACTCTTTCACAAACATATATGGTTTTTCTTTTGGGTCACGCCATTTAAGGGGATCTACAAATGTTTTTAGATGTAGAAGGTACACCAAAGTGGACATAGCCATGAAAGATGAATATTTTTCTTTGAGGAATGATCACACATGGGATTTTGTTTCTTTTCTTCACTTGGAACAAATTTTGTCCAATGTAAGTTGTTTTATACAACTGAATATGTATCAAATGGTTCTATTTTCTAGTATAAGATTTGTCTTGTAGAAAATTTATTTATGTTGGCTTAAGAAATTTACTATTCTGGTAGCTTTTCCCATATTGCCATGATAAATTATCTTCACCTTATGCTTTCACTAGATGCATCAAAGGGACAATTAGTGCATCAAATGGATTTGAAGACTACATTTATTTATAATGAAATTTATGAGGATATTTACAAGGATTATCCACAAGTATTTTTAGAGGATGCTTCGATTATTTTTAGGGTCCATCATTCACATTATGGTATTGAAAAAGATCCCCGAGATTGGTATGGGAAAATGTACAATTTCTTTCTTTTCTATCATTTTACTCATTTTCATTCTAACCCTACACTATACATTTAGAGACACGAGAATAAATATTTATACGTTTTCTCCATATTGATGATTTGATCCTCACAGGAAGTTCTCCTCCCATGATATAGGATGTAAAACATAGCTTGTTAGAAGCAATATAATGTTATAGAATTGGGACTTTTGCATTAATTTCTTGGACTATAGTTCACTCAGTCTTATGACAAGATCTCAATTTTCTAGAAGAAGTAAGGCTAGAACCTACTTAATTGTTTTGGCATGGTTAATTTCAAGCCTTCACCTACACATTTTCAATTAGAACTTAGATTGACATCCAATTGTAATACACCTAGTGTTTTTCCTATTTTAAACAACTAGTTGATGTGGGTTTTACCCCATATCCGAAAAGAGTATAAGCTCAATAAAAATTAATTCAACATCTTCTATACAATAATACATACCACATACAAAGGAGAGGATCTCTAACCTCTCCCACTAAATTTAGGTAGGTGGTTCAACCACCTTTATTCCCTAAACTACCTCACCCTACATTCACTCAACCTTCCCTAAAACCTACATGAGTTATTTTCTCAACTCACTTACAACATAATAATAATACTAATTTAAACATTAGGGAACACATAATAATTTTCACACTATGTATTCCTAACATTCCCCCTTTAGTGTGCATATGGGAAAGAAAGTCGCATGTTGGAGAACGAGCGTCCACGTCGGCCTTGTAGCTTGTTCTTCTGGGTTGTTGATGAATCTCCTCACTTTGTATTTTCCCCTTAATCAAAAACCATTTAGATGTCGATTTCCATTGATAATACATCCAAGTACAAAAATAATGGTTGTTTATAATTGTTGAAAATATTTCCTTAATAGGAAAATATTCCCCCTTGGGAAAAATTATTTCTATCGGTAACAAATGAACAATTTCATGGTAAAACTCTACTTTCCTCACATTTTCGAAAGATATATCTTTTATAATTTGTCCCCTTTTAAAAAGATTCACCTCCCTTCAAAATGACTAGGTACCCACTCGGAAGTGTAAATGGTTTCAAAATAACTTCCCAAACAACAAATACTCACACCACGTGGCCCTTTTGAAAATGAATACAGATAAATAAATGGTCATGGAGGGATAAGTGATTTTTTGCTACCGTAATATGTTGGGAAGAATAAAGTTTGGGATCCGCACCACCGATTAAAGGAGATTACAATGTTGTGGATCTACCATCTAATCGAGCTAGATCTCAGGGGCAATTGTGAATACCAATCTAGTTAGGGCCGATATTTCTTGTCAATGGAGGAATTTGTGCAACATTCAATTGCTCTAAACTCACAATGTCCCCAATGCTCGCTGGAAAATACCCAACTATTTTATTTTAGCTCACCTCCAAAACAGTCACATTTTCCAGCTTCCCAATATTAGATGGCAGTCAAGCTGATAAATTTGTATTCAAAAGAATGATCTCATTGAGTACAACCACCATTTTAATTAGACTAGGAAGCACACATCATTTGAATACACGGCCAATGTCATTTGAAGGATTTGGGACTGACCAAATGTAGATTGAACCCAAGTAAGATCCACCGAGATGGGGAAACACGCATCACAAGTGTAACTAAAAGGCGAGCTGGTCCTTGCATACTTCCACTCTGAAGAGATTGTAGATCTAAAAGAGCTCGTGATATGGAATGAGATTTGACATCAAAATAATGCGAAAGCCTCGATACCAGATAGAGAGAAGACCTGAAACCGATATGTGGGTTTTACCCATATCCGAAAAGAGTATAAGCTCAATAAAAATTAATTCAACATCCTCTATACAATACAATAATACATACCACATACAAAGGAGAGGATATCTAACCTCTCCCACTAAATTTAGGTAGGTGGTTCAACCACCTTTATTCCCTAAACTACCTCACCCTACATTCACTCATCCTTCCCTAAAAGCTGCATGAGTTAATAATAATACTAATTTAAACATTAGGGAACACATAATAATTTGCAACCTAATTATTCCTAACAGTTGATTTGCAATCTAATGTATCTCATGCATAGTCATCTTGATATTTCATTTGCAGTTGGCGTTGTCTCCAATTTCTCACAAGATCCATGAGAGGGTCATTAGCAAGAAGCAAAATGTGGGTAAGTGCATGGAGATGGGGGACCAAAAGGCAATCTTAAGTGGATGGTGTTTTTCTAATAAATGATAAAATTTATCTTGTGTGAGTTATTTGAGATGAATAAACTCAAATTTTGAAAATTCTATAAGAACTTGAATTATAAAATTTAGAGTCTGGTTTCTAAACTAGTAAGATTTATTGAAAATTGTTAAGCATAAGTGGGTCAAAGAGCTAAAATTCCAAGAGTTTATCTTTTAATTGCAAATAACATAATAGATATTTTTTTAAACCTAGTATAGGATTAAAAAAATAAATTTTTGTCGTATCTTTTATTGATTTTCCTTATAAAGAGACTTTGAAAATAGAGAAATAAATGATAGTTGATTGTGCACCCCAACTAACCAAAAATAACAATATTTAGTAAAAATAATTTGAATGTGTATAGAAGTATTCCTAGTTTAGGAGTGTAGTGTATAATTCTTATTCAATTTGGATAAATAAAATAAAAGATGCATGAAGAAATATAGAATTGTATAATTACAACAAATAAAGGTATAAAAACACAATTAGAAAATAATATGGATGGAAATCTTATTATAGGAAATTGGAAAAATCATATATTTGGAAAGAGAAAAATTTGATGTTTTAGTCATATTTTAAAGAACAATTTCAATCCTTTATCATAATAGAGAACCCACTTTAGCATATCTAGTCCTAAACATGTTGTTTATAATTGTATTTTAATAGATCCATGTATCAGGATCATGTATCTAAACAATGTCCTAGCATTACGAACTTTTCTATGTTTTATATTGTAAATAAGCCATACATGTTATAATGCATTTGTGTTACTTAAACTGTGTTTACCTCACAATCATCAAATTCCCTGTTGAATTTTTTTAGAACTATATTGTCCCGACATTGTCTTCTCTTCATCATTCTACACATTCCTACATGATTTTTTATGATTGTAGTTGTTCCCACCCGTACTATCTATATTGTACTTGTCATGAGGGGTAAAAATCATGTAATGATATGAAAAACATGATGAAAATAACATCAAAGTAGTTAGAATTGAATAGAATAAATAAATTTAAGGGAATGAAACAAATGGTGTATGGAATGATGATTAAATATGTAATGAAAATGAAGAGAGTAATTATATTGATATGAGTATTGATAATGAATTGGATAATGAAGTGTATATGGATAGTGATGTTGAAATGAATAATGGTAATGAATTCAATGCACGATAATCCAATTGTTAATTCCAGAAATTACATAAAAACACTAAATGATGAAAGTAATTATGATAATGAATATTTAACACTAATAAAACCTCCTTCCATTTTATGTAGATAACCCATTAAATTATTTGAAATTGATGAAAGTATTTCAATACTAGTGCCCAAGAAATTTATGGAAGAAATCACGGAAGAAATATATGGAAAGGTTGAATAATTACTTCTAGAAAATAAATGATACAAAAAGATGTCAATTATTTGTTACGCTAATTTTATTAATCATGACGATACATGCAATGAAAACCTATAAGTAACAAAATTTGATGTTGATGGTCAAAATATGGTTAAATTGTTGAAAATCTACATGAAAATTATTATAATGTAGGTGTGAACAATTGAACCAAAGATAGTAATGTTATGTTATGTGCACTTTTTAATTGTGTAATAAGTTATAAAACACTAAAATAAATCTTGATTTGAAATGTAAGTACAACCTTGAAAGTAAAAAAATAAACTAATGAAAGCAATTGGGAGACACAAAAGTCTTGAATCATTCAAGAACACCTACTATTGGGTATTATATCGTAGATTCCCATAGAAAGAAAATGATACATATGATACTCTATAAGAATTATGTTGGAAAGTAGTGTTGTCATTGACATCAAGAATTATGTTTGAAATCTTTCTCTTGTGCCATAGGACCTTTAGCAAAACCAAAGGCCTTCAAGATCCTTTTTACCCATCCCCACGCCATCAGCCCTATTATTGTAGGGGGTTGATGGCGTGTGGCCAAATCATGGCCAGAACCTCCTTCAATTTGAATTTTTAAATGATACTAAATGAAAATTGAATCCCTCCCAAACTCACATATTTCATTCTCACCTACACTTTAACACAAATTTGAATAAGTTTGATCCTCTAATGACTCTGAAAATGCTAAATAACTAAAATTTACATAATCTACTTATCAAAATTAAATGCATCGACTGAGCCATGGTTGAGCACCACTATGCGCTCTGACCCTATCATCCTCCATCACCACCATGTACTCATTCCATATCATATCTAATTCAGCCAAATTTGGAATTCCATATCTCATTTCTCTTAATTCGGAAATAGTAGTAAGAAAATAAAATTCAAAATCATTATATAAATCTCAAATTCCTATTCAAATATTGTCACAGTCATCTTCAATATTAAAATGTATATCATTTTCTCTCCTGATTTCCATAGATTGTGTTTTTTATTGCGTATTGATCATGATCTAATGCCATTTATTTTGACCTATTAAACACATCCTTTTTAATTCCTTCGATTTTTTGGCCTATTTCTTCATCATGAAATCATACGTCTATGACCATATCATCATATCTACATCATGACATCCTTCCCATAGAACCTAGCCTGGAGATTTATTTCTTATTTTATTGATGTTCCTCTAGTGTCTCCTTGCAGTTTTACTTCTCCAGGGTTCTTACAACATGGATTATGCCCATACACTACAGGACGAGTGACATTATGAGGTATGCATTAATGAGTATATTTCATTTCAACTAGTACATTCAGCATTCCTTTATGTACTTAATTTTAACATATTTTAGTATTGATGTTATGGAATGTCTTTTTTTGTTGACCACCCCATGTTACACTATTGTGACATAAGGTGATCAATAAAAGGGCATATGTATACACCTAATTTATCAATTTTCAACTTTCATACATGTTATAAATAATTTCTTTGTGCAGATAAGGATCATTGATGCATCTATTTCTAGAGTGTGTTTCTTAAGGGGCCTATTGGGAATGGGGAATGATTATTCACATAACTATTATGGGTTAGAGGCAATACACAAAAAGAGTGTCGACATTTGGTCTTGGCCTCAATTCTCCTTGCACTAATTATCATTGTCCTCCTAGGTCTCATACATATCATAATCATGACTTATTTCTTTTGTTTCACCTCTTTGCACCTTATTCCTTATTTTTATGACCCATGATACTATTTTTCACTTTTCATGACACTTATTCTTCATCCCACATTGGATTTTAAATATCCCTGGCCAGCACAATCGCCAACAGGAAATTATGCCAGCATTAGATTTTCCTTAGTGACATAATCGCTTGTGGATATTGTGTTAGATATATATAGTCATCACATCCCACATATTTTAGAGAGAAATAACATCAAACATATGAACTACCATTTTCTATTCTCTTTGTGTCATCTTCACATTTTATTGCCTAGCTCTTGGTTCATCTTGCATTTTCTTGGATTGGATTTGACACTCTTCTTCATGGGTGATTTTTTGCACTATTGGGTCATTATATAGTGAGTCTAGACATGAATGTTCTTCTCCTACTCCACCTAATAACGATTCTCTCTCGGTGTGTTGCTTTTATGGAGAGATAGATGCATCAACGACCACTCTATAGGTACAAGGTGAGTGATCTTACCCTTCTTTGTCATTTTACATAGATTAGTTCCTTTTCGTTTCTCATTGTGCTATGTTACCTTAGTATTTTACATGTTTGGATACTAGTTAGCATAATATTCTTATCCATTATCAACTCCTTATCCATCCCTACTTCCATCTTCATAACATTGTGTGCTTTTATTGTTGATCTATACCTTACCATAGTCAACTATCGATATCTTAATAGGGTTCCTTTATATTTCTTGACTACATGCCTTGGAAAACTATTAATATTATGTAAGCATCAGTTATTATATTGCGGTCTATTTTTAGGGGGTGGGTGAATATTTGAGCTATTTATTGTGTGCAATAGCAAAGTACAAGGGGAGGACTTTTGGATGTACTTAGTGGTGAATCCATTGGCCAGATTTCCCTTGAATGAGAACCATTTATTGCCTTTCCAATTATTTGTAGTGGTTTTTTTTTATAGTAACTATTGTGAATTATATTCCCTGAATTAATTAGATTGTTTATGTTATTTACCTTGCTGCAAATTGATATTTTATGCTAGTTTTAGTGTGTAATTATCTGTTGTGTTGTTGTGATTAGTCCCTCAATAGAAGTGTTTTCCTTGATATTAGATGAAAACCATTGGATCGTATCTTATTTAATTTGTTCTCATTATATTGTGCATGTTTCTCAGTCAAACCCTCAATAATTTTTGGTATATCACCCCATTTATTACAGTTTTATCCATCTCTCTAACCCTAAAACCCCATAGTTTTAGTTTTAGGGATACTCCAAAGAAGGAACCGGCCTTGTAATTTCGGAGACTCGCCTTACAATAGGGAGACCCATAGCCCGTAAGGTGTTTCCATTGTATTTGCAGAAGTTTGGGAGAAACAAAGTGAGAAGATCTTCCAAACCTCAACACAAGGGTGCACTTCTGAGAGATAACAAAACCCTAAGTTAATCTAGTGTAGGAATTATTGACATCTCGATATACGACCTTAGTGCTAATTGCAGCCCCTTTAATTCTATCCTGTTGTGCATTTCGGTTCATGTGTGTCCTTTACTTGTTACCTTGATACCCTTGTAGAATGGATTGCTTTGGAGAGCAAGATATTAAGGCACATTTTGGCCCGCCATACATACACATTTTATCAAATTATTTGATACACTAATTTTGTATTTATATCACTCATAATATTTTTACTCCAATTATACATGATTAATGCCTTATATTTTAAATTAAGCAATAATTAAAAAACATCCATTATCTCAAAAGGGAAAATTGTGGGGTTTTATAACACCTTCATATATACTTTGTATATACTTCTTTAAATGATAGTGTATGATGATATGAATACAACTATTAAATCAAGATATAGTTATGATTATTGATTCACAATATACATGAGTATTGCATCATGAAATTTACATAAATTAACTTACTCAAACCAACTAGTGTGGATAGTTACATGGCTTCACTTAACGTGCCTCATTTTTTGGATAGTTACAAGGATTCACAAAATAGTACCAATTGTTGTGGATGTTTTTTTTGGCTTCACATGGTATGCACAATTTCTACTTTTCTATTTATGCTCACATCGCTCTTCCCTCCAGTGTATAGTACTGAGGGGAAATATTTGTACATGGCTCATGCTCTTACTATTCCACTAATCTTCCCTCACATATAACGTTGGGGGGAAAATGTGTACACGTTTCATGATTTTAATTATTTATTTCATGTTATTTAGTTATTTTTATCAGCATCTTGGTTATAATTTTATACACCATTTCACATGTGGTATTCAATTTCACACATATGGCTGCATGCAGAGGATAAATGAACACACACCTTCTAGTTTGTGTATACCTTGTCTTCAAGGGAGGTTTTCATTTCATTCATATTTTTATTGAGAAATGTTTAATTAATAGTCTAAATGGGGAAAATGTCAATACCTAAATAAGGACCAATAAAAAATTTCCAATTAATCCCTCACATTTACCTCATCCCATAACTCATTATGCACTCAATTGAATACTTCCTATATGCCTTTATCAATAAAAATCATTGACCACTAGGTCACTCTTGTTATCTTCTTGTGACTACTCAAAATCACATTCTCATGATATAAAACACACCTTCAAATATCTAACCACCATTTCCAAGCGATAGTTTTTTCTGTGCACTATACGTGGATATAATTAAATATATAGTAAGCAAATACTCCTGGTCAACATAATCCTCCAAAGCTATAATGGTCATATTTTCAAATCCAAAAATAACCCTATTCAGTCATGGGTCATTTGAGTATGACATCTTTTCACAAGAATAATATATATAAGCAATGTATCCCATTCTTAGGGCCTCATAACTTACATGTTTGGGATTCCTAGGAGATCACAATAAAGAATTCAATTATTTCATGACTTTCTTAATTACTTAATTTAATGCTAAGTTTTGCATATACCTTATAGGGATGTGTTAGGTCAACTTGTGAAGTTACATCACACACAAAATATTATTTCAAAGTTTCAAAGGTTATATTAGTCCCTCCACTATCAAACACATTGTGATATACATCTTACGTACACATTCACCATATGCGTAACTATGAGGTTTTGATGCCTTTTTGGAGTATTTCTTCATGAGCATGGTCGGGAACGCTCAACCAAAATTGAACTAACCCCTTTTAGACCCCAAAGAAAAATGAGAACCTTTAATTAAGTGGAAAAATTTGTTATCCCAAATTCACCCCTCAAGGTAATTTGGATAACTTGCATGATTTCTTCAGGCTTGAGCAAGTTGAATTGGTTTGAGGCCCAAAATCAGGTTTTGAGGGTCCCTTTGGCTCTTCTCTAACTTCCTTATCCAAGGAAAAATTTCAAGGAGTTTGAAAAAATTGTAAAAACCCAAAAAAATGGCTTCTTTTAGTGTATTGCGGAAAAAGAAAAAAATTGTCCCAAATGTCTCGCGGGACAGAGGGACATCCAAGACCCGCAAAGCCAAAAGGGCCGCAACTAGTTCAAATCGGCAAAAGCGGAAGTTTTTATCCTGCGTGGTCCGTGAGTCGTTGGGACAGTCGAGCCCCGAAAAGGTGAAATGGCCGATTTGCAAAGGAATCGGTTAAGTCGGATTTTGGTGTCCCAGGCTGCACAAGTTCATGCAGGACTGTTGGGACCCATAAACCCGAAATGGCCGAAATACAAAGAAGTGTAGCAAAGTCGGATAAAAATGTCGCGTGGTCAGCGGGACAGAGGGACAACCGAGATGTGCATTGCCGAAATCACCGTAGGTAGAAGGAGTCGAAAAATGTGGAAGTTTTTATCCCATGTGGTCCATGGGACAGTTGGGACAGTGGGACGCGTAGGACCCAAAAACCTGAAAATGTCGCACGAAGAGCCAAGCAAAGCGGGCGGAGCGGAAGTCAACGACTCTCATGGCCGATCAATGGCAGGACAAGCGGGACATCAAAAGCTGAAATCGTCGCACCAAGAGGGAATCGGTAAAGGCTAGAGAAAGGAGGACCAACCGGTCTGTGGGACATCGGGACATGAGTTCCCCAAAAACTCACAATAGCCGCAATGCAAAGAGAAAGTCAACATTTGACTCCCGAACTTCAAACAGTCATAAATTTTGACCCAAAGCTCCGATTTTCATGAAATTTGACTTTCTAGAATGGGCACGACGTCTTCAGCTTCAGTAAATCAAATTCCCAGTCCCATTAAATGACCAAAATCCCTGGTAAACCCAAAACAGCTGCCTACACTCAGAATGTCGTATCTTTTTCATTTCTCTACGAAATCACACAAAATTGGTACCATTGGAATCGTGGCTCTGAGCCTGATGCATAGAAATAAAGAAATCTTGAATTTGATGAAGAATTGATGGATATTTTTCTGAAAATGTGGCCAGGTTTAGAATAGTGTTTTATTTGGTAGTTGGGAGGACATTAATGAAGCATAGGCAGAAATTTTTCATTGTTGCAAGTTATGGGACAAGTATGGGGGGCCTTTTGCAAGTAAAATACCATCATTTCACTCCATTTATGGCATCTTGCAAGTGGTGGGAGAACATATTTTGGGATTTTCATTTCTCTTTCTCTCTCTCCTTTCAAAATTCTATAAATTGGAGTGTTGGGCTCATTGTAAAGGGAGATAGTTTTGTGTAACAGAACTCATGTCAAATTTGTTTTGTGAAATCAATGTGTTACAGAGACCTTGTAGTGGACTCCTTGCATGGTGATCTAGGCCCTTATTTTATAACAAATTGAGTTGTGCATATCAATGAATCAATAGATATAAGTTTGTGGATGTCTCTTCCCTCTTGTGTTTATTTGCATTCTTCTTGCCCCTTCAATCTCATGCAAATGTATTGTGTCCACCTTATGCTCTTGTAGGAATTCATTATCATTGTGTGTGTATGAAAATTTGTTGTGAATGAACTTGTTATACTATGGAGAACTGTTATCACCCCTTCTAGTATGCACTTTGCTTCTATTTTTCACACATTGTAAGACTATTCTCACACTCTCCTTTTTTGGTGTATCACCGCTTTAGTGTAGGCATTGTTTTCATGCGTTCTCTCTCCATGTTCCCTTGGAAAGTTAGATTAGGACAGATATTTTAGCCTACATTAGAGTATATTGTGGCAGGTAGTTTAGGAGCAAGAACTAACTTTCTCTAGAGGTTTATCTCAAGTAGCAAGTCCCACAACTTGGAGATAGTACCCATGGTATCCAGTCACATTTTTGTGGAGAAAATTTTCATGAGTGGGCTCAAGCACACACACTTGTGTAAAACCGAAGGGTGCTATGATTCGTAGATAAAAAAAGTATGATCTCAAAAATTCAACCATAGAAAATGAAGGGAAAAAAAGACTAAAGTAGTCCCAAACACAAGATTTGGCCATAGTTAAGATAGGACGAATTCATCCATCCTCGAAAATGTCATAGAGTAAATTTTTTACAATAGGAGAATTCATCCTATTATCAAATCCCATATTTTTAGAGGAACTTTAAGACACTCTACACATTCTCCTCACACATTCTCATATCAAAGTAAATTTGTCTGAGTCTAAAATTGGTGAAATCTTTTTTAAATGCTAGTTTTTATTTTCATTTACATAACTCCTCTATGCCATTACAATTATCATTATAATTTTGACATGAGTTAGGATATGATTATTTTTATTAACTATAATATGATATTAGCTGATATTTACACAATTTTCTGATGGTTAAATAAGAATAAAATCATAAATTTAGCATTACAAATTCATCTATTGATACACCAACAAGATATGAGCGTCATGATATTTTTGAATTTTATTATCATTATATTTTAAATTATATAATTGTAAGGCCTATGTTACACAACTAAATGCGACCAAGAAAAGAGTTGTATGGTTCAATTAGAGTAGAAATCCATAGAAATTGATAATGAGAGAGAGAGAGAGAGAGAGAGAGAGAGAGAGAGAGAGAGAGAGAGATGAATTGGTCAATACACTACACTTAATTATGTGTAGATAGTCTAATTCATCAATAGTAAAATATAAAAAGGTTTCAATACACCTAGTGTTAGAACTAATATTAAGTGCTTATAAACCTTAGTTTATAATTAAATAATTAGGAATATTTATATTCTTAATTATTTAATATAAACTAGGTTGTATATGTTTAATTTATTATAGTTAATCAATATTTAAGTGGGGATGCTTTGCAAAAAGAAACAACCCGTCACTTAATAGTTCATGACTCGTGGGGTCAAATATATGTATCATGTGTTATCATCAAATGGTTGAATTCACTTAAATTTTGGGACAGAAGTGAGGAGGGTTGGCAAGAGAAGTCAGGAGGGAGATCTAGATCGTAATGTTTCTCAAATGTAATGGAAATATCTTTATTCCATGGTATTATACCATGTAATATTAATCCTAATTTAATTAGCCAATAGAGATTGGTTGGTTGGGTGGTTAGAATATTTATATAAATACCCCTCTCAATCTTGTATAGTTTTTAAAATGTGCAGGACAAACTAAAAATGCAAGTTAAAAAAAGTAAAAATAAGAGAGACAACCTTTGTGGAGAATAGGGATTTGAATTTTTCCTAGTGGACATTGTAAAAAAAGTTGACATGAGTTAATAGATGGAATAACCTTGTTTCAAACCTATGTCTAAATATTTCCTCCATTAATTCTTACATTACTTTTATACATATTTAAATTACAAGTTTAAAGATTAACACCTATATGTACTATAACATATCATGTTTTATAACCTAAGTTATACTAAGTAGTACAAAATAAAATAAACCTATATTCTAAGTGGACCTAATAAAATTAATATTTACCTATGCTTTTTTTAAACTATATTTACGCCAAAGGTGTTCCCCCTATGGGAAAGACCTTTCTGGTCGTTCACATAACTAACCTGATTTTTGACGGGCGTCTGGATGTTTTTCACAAGAGATTGATTTTTACTGGTGTTGATGGTTTCAACCGGCATTGTGACATTTTTTGTGTTTTTAATCGGTGCCCTAATTTTTTTCCCCGCCACGAATTGGATATCTTTGCTTTATTTCCACAACTTATATGAAAAACTAAAAAATCACAAGTGTCGTTCACTTTGAAATTCGGAAAGATCTTATGTTTTATTGAAATTTTTATACGCGCCCTAACCACCTGCTTCATAACTATGTGTGTGACCCCTCTTCCTAGTGCCCTGTGACGTCAACTTATAATGCGCTCTCCTTGTAAATAAAATGCATATGTGTGGTTCATGACTCACCAAGTCCTGTGTTCTTTCTAGGAAAGATGTAACATTAGATTTTATTCGTAACTAGCCAACTATTTGAATGGGGACTATGTTCTCACAAATTTCAAAAGTGGTGTGTTTTGATAGTAATTCTTGTGAATTATATTCCCTGAATTAATTAGGATTGCTTATGTTATTTACCTTACTGCAAATTGATATTTTTGCTAGTTTTAGTGTGTAATTATTTGTTGTGTCATTGTGATTAGTCCCTCAAAAGAAAAGTATTTTGCCTTGATATTAGTTAAAAGCCATGAATCTTATCTTATTTAATTTTTTCTCGCTATATTGTGCATGTTTCTTAGTCAATCCCTCAATAATTTTTGGTGTATCACCCCATTTATTACAATTTTATCCATCTCTCTAATCCTCAAACCCCACAGTTATATTTTTAGGGATACTTCAAAGAAGGAACCGGCCTTGTAATTCCCAGAGACTCACCTCACAATAGGGAGACCCATATCCCATGAGGTGTTTCCATTATATCTGCAGAAGTGAGGGAGAAGCAAAGTTAGAAGATCTACCAACCCTCACCACAAGGGTGCACTTCTGAGAAATAACAAAACCCTAGGTTAACCTAGTGTAAAAATTATGGACATCTAGATATGCAAACTTAGTGCTCATTGTAGCCCCTTTAATTCTATCATGTTGTGTTTCGGTTCATGTGTGTTCTTTACTTGTTGCCTTGATACCCTTGTTGAATGGATGCTTTTGGAGTGCAAGATATTAAGGCACATTTTGGCCCGCCATACATACACATTTTATCAAGTTATTTGATACACTAATTTTGTATTTATATCACTCATAATATGTTTACTCCAATTATACATGATTAATGTCTTATATTTTAAATTAAGCAATAATTTAAAAACATCCATTATCTCAAAAGGGAAAATTGTGGGGTTTTATAACACCTTCATATATACTTTGTATATACTTCTTTAAATGATAGTGTATGATGATATGAATACAACTATTAAATCAAGATATAGTTGTGATTATTGATTCACAATATACATGAGTATTGCATCATGAAATTTACATAAATTAACTTACTCAAACCAACTAGTGTGGATAGTTACATGGCTTCACTTAACATGCCTCATTTTTTGGATAATTACAAGGATTCACAAAATAGGACCAATTGTTGTGGATGTTTTTTTGGCTTCACATGGTATGCACAATTTCTACTTTTCTATTTATGCTCACATCACTCTTCCCTCCAGTGTATAGTACTGAGGGGAAATATCTGTACATGGCTCATGCTCTTACTATTCCACTCATCTTCCCTCACATATAACGTTGGGGAAAAATGTGTAGACGTTTCATGATTTTAATTCTTTATTTAATTTTATTTAGTTATTTTTTATCAGCATCTTGGTTATAATTTTATACACCATTTCACATGCGGTATTCAATTTCACACATATGGCTACATGCAGAGGAGATATGAACACACACATTCTAGTTTGTGCATACCTTGTCTTCATGGGAGGTTTTCATTTCATTCATATTTTTATAGAGAAATATTTAATTAATAGTCTAAATGGGGAAAATGTCAATACCTAAATATGGACCTATAAAAAAAATTCAATTAATCCCTCACATTTACCTCATCCCATAACTCATTATGCACTCAAATGACTACTTCCTATATGCCTTCATCATTATAAATCATTAACCACTAGGTCACACTTGCTATCTTCTTGTGACTACTCAAAAGCACATTCTCATGATATAAAACACACCTTCAAATATCTCGACCACCATTTCCAAGCAATAGTTTTTTCTAGGCACTATATGTGGATATAATTAAATATATAGTAAAAAAATACTCCTAGTCAACATAATCCTCCAAAGCTATAATAGTCATATTTTCAAATCCAAAAATTACCGTATTCAGTCATGGGTCAATTGAGTATGACATCTTTTCACAAGAATCATATATATAAGCAACTTATCCCATTCTTAGGGCCTCATACCTTACATGTTTGGGATTCCTAGGAGATCACAATAAAGAATTCAATTATTTCATGACTCTCTTAATTACTTAATTTAATGTTGAGTTTGCATATACCTTATAGGGATGTGTTAGGTCAACTTGTGAAGTTACATCACACGTAATATATTATGTCAAATTTTCAAAGATTATATTATTCCCTTCACTATCAAACACATTGTGATATACATCTTACGTACACATTCACCATATGCGTAACTATGAGGTTTTGATGCCTTTTTGTAGTATTTCTTCATGAGCATGGTGGAGAACGTTGAACCAAAACTGAACTAACCCCATTTAGACCCCAAATAAAAATGAGAACCTTTAATTAAGAGGAAAAAGTATGATCTCAAAAATTCAACCATAGAAAATGAAGGGAAAAAAAGACTAAAATAGTCCCAAAGACAAGATTTGGCCATAGTTAAGATAGACGAATTCATCCATCCTCGAAAATGTCATAGAGTAAATTTTTACAATAGGAGAATTCATCCTATTATCAAATCCCATATTTTTAGAGGAACTTGATGACACTCTACACATTCTCCCCACACATTATCATATCAAAGTAAATTTGTCTGAGTCTAAAATTGGTGAAATCCTTTTTATATCCTAGTTTGTATTTTCATTTACATAACTCCTCTATGCCATTACAATTATTATTATAATTTTGACATGAGTTAGGATATGATTATTTTTTATTAACTATAATATGATATTATATGATCTTTACACAATTTTATGATTGTTAAATAAGAATAAAATCATAAATTTAGCATTACAAATTCATCTATTGATATACCAACAATATGAGCATCATGATATCTTTTGAATTTTATTATCGTTATATTTTAAATTATATAATTGTAAGGCCTATATTGCATAACTAAATGTGGCCAAGAAAAGAGTTGTATGGTTCAATTAGATTAGAAATCCATAGAATTTCATATGAGAGAGAGAGAGAGAGAGATGAATTGGTCAATACACTACACTTAATTATTTGTAGATAGTGTAATTCATCAATGGTAAACTATAAACAAGGTTTCAATACACCTAGTGTTAGAACTAATATTAAGTGCTTATAAACCTTAGTTTATAATTAAATAATTAGGAATATTTATATTCTTAATTATTTAATATAAACTAGGTTGTTTATGTTTAATTGATTATATTTAATCAATATTTAAGTGGGGATGCTTTACAAAAAGAAACAACCCGTCACTTAATAGTTCATGACTCATGGGGTCAAATATATGGATCATGTGTTATCATCAAATGGTTGAATTCATTTGAATTTGGGGACATAAGTAAGGAGGGTTGGCGAGAGAAGTGAGGAGGGAGATCTGGACCGTAATGTTTCTCAAATGTAATGGAAATATCTTTATTCCATGGTACCATACCGTGTAATATTAATCCTAATTTAATTAGCCAATAGAAATTGGTTAGTTGGGTGGTTAGAATATTTATATAAATACCCCTCTCAATCTTGTATAGTTTTTAAAATGTGCAGGACAAACTAAAAATGCAAGTTAAAAAAAGTAAAAATAAGAGAGACAACCTTTGTGGAGAATAGGGATTTGAATTTTCCTAGTGGACATTGTAAAAAAAGTTGACATGAGTTAATAGATGGAATAACCTTGTTTCAAACCTATGTCTAAATATTGCCTCCATTAATTCTTACATTTCTTTTATACGTATTTAAATTACAAGTTTAAACATTAACACCTATATGTATTATAACATATAAAGTTTTATAACTTAGGTTATACTAAGTAGTATAAGCTAAAATTAACCTATATTCCAAGCAGATCCCATAAAATTAATATTTACCTATGTTTTTTTAACTATAGTTACGCCGAAGGCATTCCCCCTATGGGAAAGGCCTTTCCAGTCATTCACGGATAACCTAATTTTAACGGGTGGTTGGACGTTTTTGACAAGAGATTAATTTTGATGGGCATTGACGGTTTCACCCGTGTTGTGACATTTTTGTGTTTTTAATCGGTGCCCTAATTTTTATCCCTACCGAGGACTGGATATCTTTGCTCTATTTCCACATCTTATCCGAAATACTAAAAATCACAAGTGTCGTTCACTCTGAAATTTGGAAAGATCTCATGTTTTATCAGAATCGATCGATGATTTGAATGGGGGACTATGTTCTCACAAATTTTAACTAGCAATCGCACGTGAGGTGTGTGATGTTAACGCCGAAAGAAAAATATTGGCGAGAAAGGAAATTGAAAAGGACAACAAAACAATATGATATTTCAAGCAGGAAAATGAAAAACTACGAAGTGGTGAAAATTGAGTAGAGAAAATTTCTGGATTGTAGAAGAAGTGGAGTAGTTTGAAAGGGAAGGGTCATTGGGGACTAAGGGGGAGTGTTAAGGATAGGGAATGAAGTTTGGATTTCTCTTGTATGCTTGACTGCAGAAGAGGTGTTGAGGACATTTTTTGCAAGGAAGATAAGGAGAGAACTCTCCCTCTAGAATTTGGTGGAATTGGAACACGAGAAGGGTTGTTGGAATCCCATTGGACCCGTGTACCGCTCAAATTTGACGACGATAAATAAAGGAAAACTAGGTAGACATAACAAATTTTCATCAACAATGTCGATGATAGAGCCAATAGCACCATTTACAAGACATGTTTCAACCCACAAATTTATGGAATGCATGACTAGCTGGTTGACAAAATATCAACATTGACGACTCTATATTTAACATTTAAACTTTATAAGACATGCATTGACTTTGACTCAATAACAAATGTGAGAAACTTATCTAATATAGCTACAAGCTATTATTAAATAATAGTTTTGACACACACATATATTTTTACACTAAGAAGATGATAAAATATCAATAAAACTAAGATCACCTATTTGAGTTTATCAAGCTATAAAAATAAGACTAAAACTAAACTCTACTTCGACCACCAATTTACATGAAACTAAAACATATTAAAAATCACAAATAATGTTTTGACAAAGATTTAGAATGAAAATGAGTCACAGTGAATGGACTTGTATATTACAACTATGACCTCTTACATGGGTTGATTAATTGATGTGGAGATGAACACATACAATGCAAGTCTGTAGAAATAGAAGATTCAAGAATGGTACCAACAAAATATGGCTCCAACTATTAGAGCTTATATGGAGGCACCAACATGATATGGAAAATAATAGATTTGAATCAAGATTCATGTGGGACATGTTGGCGAGTACAGGAATTGATTTTACACAGGATTTGAGGTGATAGGTAAGGAAACCAATGATAGCTTGGATGCGTCCATATAATCAAAACGCAAACACCGATGTTGGCCCAATGCATATATGTGTCACAGGATCATATGAAGACTTCAATTCTTGCATGCTTGGTGATGATGTAGAGCAGTAAAAGGATGGGCATTTCGTTCGTCGGTTGCGCGTGAAAAGAACTTGTTCAACAAACTTAATGTGCAAGCTCATGAGTTCGTTCGCAGAGTGCAATGGCCAAGACCCGTTCAAATGAATACACCCACCCAATGGCCAGTGTTTGTGGGCTTCACATCATTGTCATGCGTTAGTGTGGTTGTCACAACAATTAGTTGAACAACTGTAACACAAAGAACCCACGGTGGCCTCCACATTTGCGACAAAACCCTTGACCGATGAATTGGAAAAAAATCTCAAGCAGGCAAATGTAAAAAAATGATTTTTTTCTTAGTTCGAGAAGATTTAATTGTCGAACCATTGCTTGACATGTGAAGGATAGATGTGAGTCTCGTGCTTCGTCGATTGATTCATCTCGCACATCCATGTCTCGTCAACTATGAGAAGGGGTGGAGCGTTACACATGTGCAAATGCCTTTCTACATAATGAAATTTTAGGATTTGTGAGTTATAGATATTTTAGATTTATCCTCATCCTGTACGTCGTTATCTTTCTTAATAGGACAAGTTTAATGTGAAAAATTTAAGGTTTACAGACTCAAGACACATTTTAGATTTATTTTTAAGGGCATTCGATATAGACATTCCTTAGATTAATAACATTGCGGTTGAAAAGATATAATATTTCGGAGAAAGAAAGTAATATTTTAATTACTTTCTAGACCCTATTTTTTAAAATAACATGACACTACAACAATAACAAAAAGACATTTTGGCATTAATACTTATAAGTATCCTAAAGACTTTAATTTTAATGTAGACTTATGATATTAACAAAAGTGACACAAACTATGAAATACATGATTGGAAAACTACTTCCAGTTGTTATCCAATGACGGTGAATGTTATATGGTCAACGGTTTTATGATGAATTGTCTTGCCATACTCTGTGGTGTCTCTTGCTTTTTTGCGTATTGTAGAGACAACTTTACCAAATCAGTGTTTAAGAGTGATGTGACTTCCTGAATGTTGTCGGATCAAAATAAAAATTAATTTTACCTTCTGAAAAAGTAATGATAAGAATCTAAAGGAGGAAGAGTTGGATATTATATATATTTCTCTTTAAAAAAATAACATAATCAAGCAAGATATTCTAAGAATTAGAGAGAGAAAAATAATATTTACATTCAAGTATTAAGTATAGAGTTGTCCCATCTAATGGATAGTGTTCATGGAGATATCTATTTATTTACTTTCAAAAAATTATCCTAAACCAAGATGTACATATTCCAATTTAATATGAATAAAAATACCTAAAATATGCATTTAAATTATGTCATATTAGCCTGTAAACAAGTACACAGAATAATGGTTCGAGGTTAAATCATAATATATAACCAATTAATAGATATCTTATGATTGATAAATTACATATACCATGGTTATCCAAACCATTTCAAGGTGTAAAAATAGGGAATTCACAAAGGAGTGCTACATTTGGAGTAAGAAATAATAAATAATCAGTATTGAAAATATTTTGTAGTTAAATATAAAGAATCATGATGGTTTTTTATGAAAGATGGATTAACAAGATAGGAGGGGACAATTAATTATATTTTGGTTCATCTTGCAGCCTCTATGGGGTCACAAAATTGCAGGAAAAGCCATATGTTGTTTTACTGGAGTCAATGTGTAACGCCCACTAATTCACGACACAAAGACCAACATAGCAAAGTACAAGATAATTTTGTTTTTACTTGTTTGATGTACAAAATGACGACAGGTGGTCACAAAGGTTACGGATAACTCTTCAAACAACTTGACTCAACGATGACCTTATGGACAACATGGAAACAACTAACACCCATCAAGGACAATTCACTTTACTCTTTGACAAGGCACCACGAAACAGCTCAACCACAATATACAGTCACAGTTGGATACACTCCACGGTTTACAATCCCTTAAGGTTATGCATTTACCAAAAATGTTTTTTCAAGACCTACCTTAACAATCTACAAGATTCATGTTTGGTTCGAGCATTCTTCTCACAAAGGTGAACTTATTACTTTGGTAATCTAGACTAACTAGCTGAAGCACAAGATTTTTGAAAGAGGTTCAACTAAAGACTGACAAAGCTAACAAAATTCGTTTGACCAAAAGGGACACCTTTCATCTCTCACAAGGTTGCATAAACATGCCCGAGCTGAAAATATTGATCCGGACCTCCATTGCACAAGCGATGAGCGTAAGCTCTAACTAAAGTGGAGTTCCATTACAATAGTTATCAAAACATCCTACAAAACACCAAGAGAGAGAAAGTCATCCTTAGCACAGATAGATTATCTTCTTGTGAGGGCACGCGGAAGAAATTTCCCGGGCACAAAAGAGGCGCATGGAAAGAACTTTTCTTTCGAGGCATGGGAGAAACTCTTTTCTCCCTGCGGAGAAACTCTTTTTCTCCCGGTGTGAACAAGATGGGCAAAGAGACTATTTTCTCTCCCCGGAGTGCAAGATGGGTGCATGGAAGAGACTCAATTTTCTCTCCCAAAGCGCGCAAGAGGCTTTTCCTCTTCTGCAAACTTCATAAGGCCATAACTTTTGATAGGGAACTCTGTTTTTGGAAAACGAGGACTTTTCAGAAATATCTCGATGTCCTCTTTGCACAAAAACCTTAAGAATTTAATTTGGATAAATTTTTAAGGGTCAATTTTGAGAAAATGCTCTGTGCAGGCTTATAAAATGAAAACTGGTGACATTCGACTTATAAAATTTTGTTCAATTCGACCTCCTCCTTTCTCAACATGCCAAACAGACATAGAGGGTTGCTCTTAGAGGAATTTAGGATGGATTTGCAAGGTATAATTTTTTGATTGAAGATCAATTCAAAATTTCTCAATTTTGACAAAATGAAATGACTACGTAGTTTTGCCTTTGTTCGATTTGAAAGGATCCTTAACCATTTCTTAAGTGGTTTAGTTTGTTTGGGGGTGCCTTAATCATATTAAGTTCAATTCAATGTTTCATTTTATTGTTCATTGTTGTAGGGGTCGTTCTATGCATTTTGAATAAAATATTTGCCAGTTTGAAAATTCTCTAACAGAGTTCTACAACTTCAATTTCGATTTGATCCATTTACATTTACCAACATAAATTTATGAATTCATTCTAATCCAATCACTACAATATTTTGTTTCCTTCAAATCATGCATTCCAAAGGAAAAGAGTAATATATTCTCTTCATACGTATTCCCTTTTCAATTTTCCAAACAGAGATTTCAAATACATTGCAAACCCAAATTTCCAATGAAGACAATATCATCTTAACAGAACTAAATAACTTCTATTGACTTGTATGATTCTTTACAACTTTCTTTTCCATTGATCAAATACAACTTACAAGATATAAATATTTCTTTTCTTTCATCCAAAAATAGAAAACAGAGTACATCTCTTTCACATTTCGAATTACAACTTTCATAACCAATACAAAACATCTTTCCATCACAAAAAAATCTACAAGGTCATCCACTTTGAAGTGGGAAAGGGTTACAATAAATAATGATCCCAACAAGGACTATCAAAACTATCTTTTTCCTCTACTCCAGAACAACAACATGAAGATTCTCCATCTTTTTCAATTTTGATCACAACAAAAGCAGGGAAAGGCAACGCTCTCCACCCAACCAAGACATCCAATGAAAGGAGAAGCCATCCTTCTTCATTGGCCCCTGAGCCCCAACCACAATGCAATAATAAATGTGTTTCAACACATGGCAACAACAGAGCTTCCACAACACAAAGGCAATCTTTCAACATGCACATTTCATATTAAAACACAGTCCAAAACAAAACAATAGTTTTACAACCACCGAAAGACAACAAACAAAACTCAAGCTTCTTCATGCAAGCCAAAGGAGCAAAGAAACTATGGGGGATGCTACTTATGCCTCCCAAAGGGGAAATGGGTATCACCACCTGAGAACAAACTACCAAAATATAACATTTCAAATCCCTGACATGCCCTTATGCCTCCCCCAAGTACCCCTTATTCCTCACATTTCCTTATGCCTCCCAACCTCTTATGGCACCCCATAACGAGTAAAGAAATGCAAGCTATTTCTTTGTAAGGTGGAACCCAAATCCCAACTCCCTCCACACTTATACCTCCCCAAAAACACTTATGCCTCCCACAAAATAAACCCCATAGCCTTCTCCTACACCATTCCTAGGCCATCTACCCAACATCCCACAAACAATAACAAACATACAAGCATTTACATATTCATAAAAGGGAAAAGAAGAGCATTTCCAAGAGCCAAGCTCTTACCTCTCCATGATGGAGTTTGTTCCAAGTTCAAAACAACAAGCTTTCCAATGCAAAATAGTCCAAGAGATCAACAATCTACAAGCATGCAACAATCTCCAATCTTCTCCAAAAGCAAGAGCTCTCCAAAACCCCAAAAGAAGTCTCCCAAAATGAAGTGATAAAAGTGGAGCAACCCAAAACCAAGCTAAAGAATTCCAATTTATAGAAGAGGGAAGGGAAGAGGATGAGGTGGATCCAAGTGGGATGCCACATCACACATCCTCAACTCCAAGCACAAAATTCAACTTCATTCTCCAATGCATAATCAATAGGTGGGTGAATAATATGACAGTTTTACTTACACACTCAAACAAGCCCACACCCCATAAGGACTGAAATTAAAACATGTAAGAAAAGTGCAATAAAAACATTCAACTTGACTTACAAAAATGCATAAAGAAGGCTAAATTTAACTCTCCAACCATAGGTAAGGTTGGTATATAAATTTAAGAGGCATGGGACAAGTTTAACTTGTCCCACAAGTCTCCAAAATCAGCCTCCAAGGACAAATTCGAATTTCAAAGAAGATGGAGTGTTTCATACTCCAAAATCAACTTACACATCTTACACATCACTTACACATTTCTTACAACACTTTAATTTTAGGCCAACAACTCTAATAATTACTTTCTTATGACCCAATTTGATTAATTAATTTTTAACAATATGATTACTCACATTAATTAACACACCATTTAATAAATAAGGAAAGGGGTCAAAGCACCACAAAATAAACACATGCAACATTAAACCAAGGAAAATAAATAAAAGAAACATAAAACCCCTTGGTCACATTTGAAGGTGATCCCCATGGGAATCCCTAACAACAATCAAACACACACAAACAAATAAAGTTGCCATGGTGACCTTGTTGAATTCATCTAGAATTCCAAAGTGGTTGGTCTCCAATCCCGATGTGTGTTGTGATATTTTAACCTGCAAAACACAAATACCTCCTTCGGCCTCGTGGCCGCATCAGAACATCCAAATGAATATAATATACTTCCAAAGTCATCAATATATATGTGAATCACAACAATCATCAAGCCAATCAACAGTGTCACTTAAAATTTCATCAACAACTATATCATCATCAATTTTAATTCAATTTTCATTTTCTAGGTCTACTCAAAATATCCAAATATCACATGTCGAACAACATCTATAATGTAACCATGTCATAAACGAAGATATTGACATCAATATATAAAATATCTCTAATAATCATCATGCATCATATATGAATCAGAGTCAACAATAATCCATGCTCTAACATCTAATCATCATACTAAATCAAAACTATAACAATGTCCATGGTATAGTCAACAGTGTCATGATCAGTATCAAAAGGTGTCAAAGGGAAGTGGGCACTACACAATGATCTAGGAGGATTAAATTTATGCACGCGAAGAAGCTGCACTAAATGTATGTCATACAAACAATTTGTATTGTTAGTTTCTATTCTAAGAGCTGCCTTTCAGAAAATGTAGCACGACATTGAAGAGATTGGAAAATCTAGGCTAACAAGATAAAATTGATACATTTTTGTCCAGCAGAACCATAATGTTGAGGTGGGGAAGCGACAGGTAAAAGAAGTTGAAATTCTTCATAACTTTGTGAGGGAAGCACATATTTATTTCATCATAGATGACAAAAGATGACTTTAGTCCCTCAACTTAATA
>CM031236.1:565742359-565885476 GCA_018340775.1 Taxus wallichiana var. yunnanensis
GGTCCCAAGCTTGTATCCTTTCACACCTTAGTTGTATCCGATGAAGATACATTTGTAGCCTCGAAATCGACTTTGTTCTATTCTCACTTAGGAACATGTACATATGCCTCCTGACCAAAAAACTCTCAAATGTCAAAGTGAAGGATTTTCCCGACCACGGCTCCATTGGCATTTTATTAACAAAGATTTGATGTAGGATATCTATTTATCAAATAACAAGTAGTGGCAACACCTTCAGCCCAAAAAAATTTTTCTAGGCTAGCTCCACTCAACATGCTCATATCCTTTTCCATCGATGTTCTATTCATTATTTCTGCTGACTCCATTATCTTTGTGAATAGTACGAGTTGTCTTTGTGTCTTTTAATCCCATGATCTATACAAAATCTTTGAAGTCTATAGAAACGATTACTCACCACCATTTTCAGTTCTCAAACATTTAATTTTTATTTATAGTCGAGTTTGACCATAGACTTGAACTCCTTAAAACAACTAAAAACTTCATATTTATTTAAAAATATACCCATGTTCTCAAACTAAAATCATCAATAAAGTAACATAATAAACTGATTTAGCAATGAAAACAACATTAACGGGACCAAATACATCTAAATGGATCAGGATCGAGATACATGAAGACTTATGAGTAAATGAGTAAAAGCGAACGTGGTTCTATTTTCCATAAATACAATGCTCATAGAAATCAAACTCCAAATTGTAATTATTCAACCCCTTAACAATGTTACTATTTTTCATATCTTTTAAACCTTTCTCTTGAATGTGGCCAAGCCTTTGGTGCCATAATATGGTCTTCTCTACATGTAATTTTGATTCGGTAAATAGAGCATCCTTAGGTACCCGAAGCCATGACCATCCATAAAAAGAGGAAACCCTCTCCTTTTTAAATGAAGTAGTTTTTGTCTTAGTTTTATCGAAGTTTTATTACACTCAACCGCATGTGCATCAAGTTGGTAAAATTTACCCAATCTTCTTGCTCTTACTATCACCATAACACCTCTCACCATTTTCACACCCGCTTAAGAAAAATGTATATGCATACCCACCTCTATTATCTTGCTAACATATAATAAATTTCCTTATAGTCATGGGATATGCAAGAGACACCATCAAAGTTTCTAACTCTACCATCAGAAAATTTCACATGAATACTACAATGAACCAAAAATGTTAAGGAAATAATTATCACCCAAATACACCTTACCACCATCATAGTTTCCATACTTACTAAACCATTTTTGTTAGGATTCATGTGGAAAGATGTACCTAAATCTATCAACCATGCATTATCGCCTCCACAAGTGGCCAAAGCTGCAATAAAGACATCTCCCTCTTCCTTTTCGGACTCGGAATCGAATCTTGCTTCTTCTTCTTTTAATTTTCTTCTTTTCATTCATTACGAGTGTCCAAATTTTCCATGCATTTCCAACATATCACCTTGGACTTACCAAGATATTTTGATCCCCCTTATTTTTGGAACAACCACACTTCTTCTCATCTTTGCATCATTCTTTTGGTCTTCCTCAAACACTCAAATCCTCTTTGGCATTCAAAGAGACCTTCCTTCTCATTTTTTCGGAGAGTAGAAAGCCAACAACATCCTCCATCTTGGAATAGACTTGAAGTGTTCCCAATTTCCTTGGCTAGGTTTTCCACGAGTTTGGAAACGAATACAAAAAAATTTGGCACCTTTTTTCTTCGTCCATATTAACCCCAATCGAGGTCAACTAGGTCACCAACATATTTAATGTTTCCAAGATGCTCGAGAGATTTTTCCACCTTCTTTGATTTTGAAGGAGTGCAAACTTCTTCCTTAAGAAAGTATTATTTACTAGAGATTTAGCTTGGTATATCTCACCCAACTTCTTCCAAAGCTTCTTTGAATTGGATTCTTCATGAACATTTATCAGGATTGAATTTGCAAGACATAGTCTAATGAGACCTTTAGCTTTTCTATCCATTACATCATATTTTGTAGCTAAAGTTGGATCCATGAGGCCTCTTGACATTTCCATCCACTTGCTTCCCATAGATCCCGATCAATAAACAAATCTTCCATCTTGGCGTCCAAATTTCAAATTTTGTGTTATAAAACTTCTCTACCTTAATCATCCCATATGTGCTCACCATTTGAAAAATATATGCAACAAGATCACAAAGTATCCTCTACATAATCTCACACTCAAACCTTTATTAGCACAAAAAACCCAAAATCCACAGCTAAAACCAAAGGTCATCATGCTCTTCATACCACTATAAGGAAATTAGAGTAGCAGAACAACTTCCTACGCCCTTCTTGAGGAGGGATATTATGCAAAACTTTTAAAAGTTAATCACCAATTATAGAAATTCCAACAACACATTCATAACAAGAAAATAAACAATTACCATAAACACCAAATATTTGTGGGGAAAACCCTTTTAGATGAAAAACCCCACACTCCAAAATCCCACTCAATGTATTTCAAATCCAAAAACAAGATTACATAGATTTGCAGAGAAATTTTACTACTGAGGAATATTACCTATCAACAATTCTAGAAGAATTCAGGCTACATTCCAACATAACAGTACTTGCAAAACTCACCACACAAACTATTCCTCAAACCTTCAATTTATAGACCTCTGGTTATACAAGAAACCATCTGTGGTTTACAAAACCATGTGCAAAACCTCTTATGAGGTGGATTGCATGAAAGGAAAAGATTTCGGTTTAAAATTAAGCTCTCAAGTTCACAACATTCTCCTTGATTTACGACCCTTAAAGATGTCATAAAAAATGTCATAATATCTCTAAAAATAACCCTATGTGATATACTATCATATGGGATCTTTTGAAAACTTATTTTCAAAGCACCAACAATGTGAAACTTGATTGTAGGCAAATCTTAAATGAATAAAGCAAATAACAAGATTGAGACACCTCATTTCCAACATAAAGCACTTCAACAATGGTTGTAATTTCACACACACTTTATGCTCTTCTACTCCTACTCATGGAATAAGAAGTCCCCTTCCATATAAATGTCACATGAAGACTTATTGGTCATGTGATCTTGGTGGTTATTGCTCAAACCCTTTTGCTAATTGTAAATGGTAGTATTAAGATTGCCGTATCATTGTCAACTATCTCTTTTAAAACTCATATCATATGCATACAAATTTACGTGTCTGTATGCAATGGAAAGTTGCACAAGCTATGGAATGAGGCTAAAGAACCTCAAAGCTTTGCTAACTCATCCATGCACCATGAGATAAGAGATAAACAAGAGTTAATCCTATACATGCATCATAACTTTGACAAAAACATCAAAACCTAGCATATATACTACTCTCTACTCTTTAGATTACTTAATTAAGAAATTGAACCTAATAAGATCAACTTAGCAATCAAAGGGTGATTAGTTGTTTATGGTTTTCAAGCTTTCAAGAATGGAGTCTCACCATTAATGGCTTCAAGGCCAATGGTTCTCTCCATTTACTCAAAACTTTGATTGTGGAATGGATCACGAGATGGGGGAGTTCTCAACAATGGAGTATGGCCAAGATCCAAATGTTCTATAGCTTAATGCTTTCACAAATTATTTCTAATGCCAAGATCTCCAACTATGAGAGATTTTGTTATGAAAACAAGGTGTGTTTGTGTGTAAAGTTGTAAGTTTGAATGGGTAGGCTTAGCCTTGTATTTATAGTTTTTGGTTAGGAAGAATAGGAGATTTGGGTGCATATGGGACAAAGAGCTAAAGTCCAAAAGCACTTTAGGATTAGATTAGGATAAACATGCTTTAGGCTTAGTTAAGTTTGGTTTAGGCTAGTTAACTAGGGTTTAGGCTAGTTAAACTTGATTAGCAAGTGATTAGAGACTCATTGAGAGTTGGGAGGGGGTCTACGGATAATCAATTGTGGTGATAGATAGCCTACGAAGCCAATAGAAGTGGTCTAGAGAGAACTAGGGAGGTTTTGAATGGTTGAAAGGAGGAATGTTTAGCTAATAAGAAGATATTAACCAAACAAGTTGAATATGGGAAGAATACGGCAGAAGGTGTCATTAATCAAATGGGGATTAACGAAGTGTCATTAATTGAATGGATTGGATGAAATGCTAAGTGTAAGCATGTTTTGGGTGTCTCAAATTATCTTTAAAAAAATTTAGCAAAATCTTCTAATCAATCAAATTCGATAGAGTATTCCACTTCTTCATTTTTTTATTTTTCACTTACTTGATTGTATGTGGAAAATGACCCCATTTTGGTTCGTCGAGGTTGATACGCCCACAAGAACATTTGACATTTTGAAATATAGATATAAAATATAATTGTGTTCTATATAAAAGAGTGAAAAATGTGTTTTAGTTAATTATGTACTTTCTTAATAACTTTGAGTCTTATGCTACAAATTGAGGCCAAAATGTAAATCATTCTTATTTGTTTAAAACAACTACTTTTGACCAAAAGATTGTAGAAAATGTACATCCCCAATTCCACCTAACTAAAACACTAGGCTTATCCTATATACTAACAATAAGTGGACCTTTGCACAAAGTTATAGTGAAGCTATACTAAGGATATCGTATCATTATAGTTCACATCCTAATGACCTTTGCACATGTCTCTCATTTTCTATAAACTTATCTATAACTTGGCAACAAAAAAAGATCCCGACTTACAACAAGGTTGATAAGAATTTAAAAGTGCCTTGGTTTACATGCGATGAAATTATGGTGATAACAAATTGTGTATGTATCCCATACTATCCACACAATTTTCTATCACAAGACAAAGAAACAAAATTGTTCTTGTTTATTCTTGACAAACTTTACATATGCTTAAAATAGCAAATAAAATTCCAAATAAGAAATATTGTTTTAGTTAAATACCTAAATAGCGCTTTTGATAAACAATATTGGATGGTACAAAATTAGGTCCAAGCTCATATGTTTACTTATAAATCCATAACCTCTATCGATACACCACATAAATCACATAAATACACTAGCACCAATGTTTTCAAGTTTACCACTTTCCAAAATTTAATGTCTACAACATTAAACTCCTCGAATATATATATATATATATATATATATATATATATATATATATATATATATATATTCTCTTTAAAATCAATTAAATATCACTAACTTACAAGCTTGAAAATCTTATAAACACGTTTATAAAACAAACTTTAATTCATTTCCATGGCTTTTAAATTTAAAATATTAAATACATATTAGTACACCTAGAAACTCTAAAAGGAAATTAAGAAAGAAGACATTTTTTTTTGTTGGAGGAGGAATTACGGCCTAGAAGCCCCTCTTTTAAAATAATGTGCAGTGATTTAGGAAGAATGTGGTTTGGAGTGTATTTTTGGCTTGAATTTGGATCTCCACATTTCCTTTAATTTTTATCTATATTTCAAATCCTCACCAGAGCTTCTTTCTTACATACGGTTTTGTCATCCTAAAATTTTCTAGAAATACACCCTCCATTAAATAAATCTACGTAAATTTCACATGAAGATCGCAAGCCAAAGATAAAACTAAATGTTTGAAAAACTATCACTAAATTTGGTTGTGGTGCAGTGGTGGGTGGAAAAAATAGAATCCGACGGTCACGGGTTCAATTTTGGTTCCCTCCATCACAAACCTACATGATGGATGGGCCTTCCCCATGAATAAATCTCTTGTCACAACCAAGCAAGTTAGTGGAAAAACTTTTCCTTTTTTGGTAGCCTTGAGTGGTGATTGAAATCGGATCGAAAACAATGCCTAGGTTAGTAACAAATTGGGTAGTGGTGGTTTTCTCACACCAAACCATGTTCGAATCTCAATAGACCCTTTTTGGTTACAACAGACAATTTGATATGACTAAATCAATTTCATGTGTCATTTAACTAACTCTTATGTGTAGAACTATGATCACATTATATATGGAAAATCGGGTGTCATTTATGTGTTATACGATTTGGAGATATACATTGAATTACAACAAAACCGTTTGATTGATATTCAATGGTTAGTTGTTATTGTTTAAAGGTTTTGCTAGTAATATTTTAGCTTTACTGAACATTGGGTAAGGTTTATTGTGTAGTGGTTTGATCATGTAGTGAATATATCGTGTAATGGTTGGATTTTGTAATAGGGCACAACTCCAATGCATAATGTAGAAGTTGTGTAGAATAACATAAATTTTAGTTATAAGTATTTGTGTAAGTGTATGGGTACTTGGGTATTGTGGAATATGTTCTGGAGGTGCATAAGTAAACTACAAATTATGCAATGTTGTGCATGAGACTAGTGTGTAGTGAGAGTTGCACAGGTTGTGAATTTTACCCCCTTTGGGAAAAATTGCTTGACAAGGTCTAGGAGTAGATCATTGAGCTCCCAAGTGGGCCCCAAGATGTAAACAAAGATTACTGGTGATTCCTGAGTCTAATAGAGAAATTGTAAGTGTTTTGGAACATTCAGAAAGTATTCAGGCTAAATCGGGCCATTCCAGGGGCCACCCACAGGATCACGAGTCCATTACAGTGAAAAATGGCCTCCGGCCCCAAAAAAATGGTAAAAATAGCTCATGACGGAAAAATTTAACATAATGGGGTTCTAGGCACTCTTTTCCCCAACCCGCATCAACAATTCCAAAAGGTCCCAAAATCAAGCTCCAGAGATATTAAAAAAAAACCCATTTTGGCCCCCAAGGAGCAATTGGAGTTGGAAAAGCAACTCACGAGCTACTTAGCAGTATCTCGGTGAGCCGGGAGACCATTATGCGATGGTGAGTTGAAAAGGTAACTCACCGAGTAGCTCAACAAGCTACTTGGCAAGTCGAGTCGAAGGAGCTCGGAGGCTGAGCTCATGTGATCTCATCAAGCTCGCGGTGGGGTATTGACGATCGAGCGAGCTAAGCTCTAATTACATTGAAGCCAGGGAAGCATGGTGATCGATGTTGTGCAAAATGGAAAGTGAGATCTCTGGCTCGCATCGAGCTCGCAAGCAAGCGGCGGTTGATAGGCCGAGCTCTCCGAAGCTTGACCAAGGAGGCATCGGAAGATCGATTGTTGAAATACCTGGCCAGCTCAGTCAAATGGAAGGGTTGACTTGGCCATTGGAATGGGGAAAAGGCTCGGAGGTTAAACGACACGAGAGGATTGGATTGGCTCAGCCGAGGCTTGAAAATATTTGGGGCCAGTGCGAACATATAACTCACTTGGCAGTCGAGTCGGTGTGGAAGACACAGGAGCTCACATTTTAGGCTTGAGCTAAGCAATTCGGTGAAGCATGACGAGGCACATTGCAAATGAGTTCGGGAAATGAAGAAGCTGTGAAGTCCAAAATTCAAACTTTGGAGGTGGGGTCATTCGGAGGTAGGCCGAAGTGAAATTTGGGGACTCGGTGAAAAGAAGTACGAAAAATGAGTAGAAGGTCTCAAACCGAAGTCCGAAATTCAAATTTCAATATTTTAGAGTTTTGGAGGTTTATGAGCTCGAAGTAATGAACAATTCCACGCGGGGGAGAAAAGTCGAAAACCCAAGTCGAAATTTGAACTTTGGGCTTTTGGGAGTTTGGAGTTGGTACAAAGTCAAGTGGATAAACAACCCCAGAAATCCACAAACACAGAAACCCCGAAAAAACCGGTAAATGTCAAAACTCGAAGTCAGATTTAGGACTTCAAAACCCAGGTTTTGGCATTCGCAACATTGAAACGCACCATGTGTGAAAAATCAAAACTTGAAGTCGAAATTCAAACTTGAGGTTATAGAGTTTTGATGTTTTTGAAACTCTTGAGCAAATGAACATTAACCCAAAATTGAAATCAAAATGCAGAAGTTTTGAATCCCAAAATTCTGAAAATTTGGAGGATGTAATGCAATTTGGAATCCGAAAAGGTAGAGATCACCACCCACATTTATTGCAGTATGGAACCCTCATCTTCATATGACCATAACTTTTGACTAGGAGCTCGGATTTGCATAAAATTAGACTTTTTGGAAATTTCTCAGTGTCCTCTACACAACTACCTAGGTTTTCTTAATTTTAGTAAGGCTAAGTATTTAAAATTGAAGAAATATAGTCCATTATTTTAGAGGGTTTTCCAAATTTCTCACCTACCAAAATGATGAGGTATGGGCTTCCTTTCTTCCCCAATAAGGAAAAGGACATTGAGGTATGGGTTGTGTATTGGCACCCATCATTGTTGCAGGTTATTTTAATGCATTTTAGGTGGTTAAAACAAGATTTTGAATTCCTTCTCCCATTCTTCCTATATATGGTAATTAGGGGCTCATTTCAAAAGGTTGGATAATCTTGCTTTGCACCCTCCCTTCTTCTCTTGTGTGTAAGTAATCTTTTGGACTTCAAACCTCCCATTCAAATTGTAAATGCATTTTTTGTCCTCTTGGCCATTGTAATGCATTGTATCAAATCTGTGGAGCAATAATATAAGTCTTGTGGATGAATTTCAACCCTCTCTTGTGTTCATTGCATCTTTCTGATCTCTCATTACAACTTTGGTTAACTATGTAATTTAGGTTGTGTTACATGTTTTGGTGTTTTGTGTTTAATGGTGAATAAATTTGTGATAAGAAACGATTTATGTGTTGATGCTCATCCTCTTCAATCTTGTTCAATTTTATTCCCTTGCAAGGAAAGTTATTCAACATTCCTCTTGGTGCATCACCCCTATAGATTAGGTTTAATTTCTTGCAATATTTTCAACCTTGTCTCCTTGGCAAGTTAGAGTATATTTTAGGATAGATCCTCTACAATTTGAATGTGTGTATCAGAATAGAGGAATAGGAACCGACCTTCATTCAAGAGCTTTCCCAATTACAAAGTCCCACACTTTGGGAAAAGCTCCATGTTATGTAATCACAACTGCCAATCAACGATAGTTTCAATCTATCAGTGCCAACATCATGGGTGTTGTGATTACACATCAACATTGCCTTATGATGTGTAGAAGAATTGTGCAACATTGATAATTTTGGGTGTAGATTGTGGTGACTATGTGTTGTCAACATTTTTCATAAGATTAGAGATGTAGAGCGATGTGTTAATGATGACTAGGTGACTCTTATTTCATTCCATTTTAATTTTTAATGTGTTTCTAATTGGCATACATAAAAAAGAATGAAATAATGCATTAGGTGGATATTCAGTTTAATTAACTTCCACTTGATTGCACAATCGAATGACATTTTTTAAAGTGAATATTGATCTAACAACTATACAAAAGCGAAGGAGAATTGTACATAGTTGATTCAGTGTGGATTTGGGAGACTCGGATCGATATGAATGTAGGAACATGTTTATCTGGGATTGGGAATGCTTCATTATAAACTAGCACCTATGACTATATTGGTCAAAATATTACAACTAGGTCCAAAGTGTTTGCATGATCCAGAGCCTTATATACAATCTTGGACCTTCTTGGAAAAAGGGTTTGTAACTTCTTGAGTGCTTCGCCTTCTTGGAACTAAGTGTTACTGTGTGTTGGTATTATTTTCTCGGCTCATAATGAATCAGCAAAAGCTCTACTAAAACCCTATAACCCATGTAATGCAATGAGATCCCGTGCCAAAAAACAAAGTTAGGTGGGTTTTGGGCATGCCTATGCACTTTCGATGTCACCAATAATCCAAAGAGGACTCAAACCAGATGGATTTATCTTAACATGTCATATCCATCGTAGTGTAATCAGAAATTTACAATCATGATTTGTGATGAGGTTTTAACTTAAGTTTCACATTTTCTCAAATACTTGGGAAGGGTCACTTTGCTTGCTTATAGAGGGATATAGAGACTCCTAAACCTGGAAGGATATTTCACACCTATAGAGGATGCTACCCACAATGGATGTCAAGAGCTATTTCCACATTTAGGGAGCTTGGAGTGCCTTTGTTACCTTTTATATGAGGAGTTTCTAAAATACCCAGGGATACCAAATGAGGTATGATTGACTTGCTTATATATGCTTCTGAAGGTCATTATGTCATGAAAAACTGACCAAGGGTAATATTTGTCCATATGGAGACAAGGAATTGAAAATTTTAGTGCACAAGATGTTGGTCCAAAACTATATAGTAGGGTCGACTTGTAGACTTGTACAAGCTGACGAGAAAATGGCGAGTTTTGACTAGGAAGGAAAACATGTTTTGACTTTATGAGTCGGAGGATGGATGTTTCTAAATGTGTTTTATGTTGTTAAACTTAAGAAACTAATGACATAGAGTTGTGAAAAGATAAACACGTTATTGGAGAGCTATCGGGTGTCTTCAAAAAGAGTGAGGAGAGTGCATTTATATATGTAAGTGTGTAATGTTAAGATGCGTAGTGTCAAGGATAGATTAACAAATTTGAGTGTCTATACTACATGGTAGTTAGAGGGAATCTCAAGTTTGTTTGTCATTGAAATCATTTGGTTGTTTTAAAACATGCATGTGTTTTAGAACATGTTGATTCCTATGAGCTTTAATCATTGAAAGAAATATTGATAGCTATTTTGGGTTTTTTTTGTTATAAATAAGCTTGGGTCTAGGATGAAGAAGAGAGACATTGAGAATGTGTGTTAGTGTATTGAACACATTAAGCATTAAATATTATAAATTATTTTAGTTTTCATGAAACAACTATACTTGAATTATTGAAGTCTTGTAGCAATGTCTTATTCACATCTTATTGCACAAGTTTGGGTTAGATTAAGTCGATAAGATAGATCTTTGTTGCCTAGATTTTTAGTTGATTTTTTTCCAAACATGACCATGTGTCCGTATCTTTTGTGCTTTATTATTGTCTTTATGTTCGATTTACTAAACATGCTTTTGTTTCATATTTTCTACATTATATTTACTTAAGTTTCTAGTTGGGCCACCACGGTTTGTAGTGTCTCCTTCCCCAGCAAACTTATACTAGCATATTGCCCAAAAAAAAATTATATTATATATTTTATAGTAATGAATTCCATATTAGCTATTAATATACATTAATATATAAATTAAATTAAATCATGTTACAATTTTAAGAAAAATAGCTCATGTCATAGAAAAAAGTAGAAAAAGGAAGTAAATACCATCCAAACTAATTAAATCATTGATTAACTAAAATCAACTAAACTATGTAGTGTGGGGATAGTTAATCTAAGATATGAACAACTCTAAATGAAATAAATAAATGGAGTAAAGAAGTATGTAAATGAGCCTAAATAGCTATGAAAAAGGAAATGCTAACCATCATATGTCACGAGAAGAGAAAAAACTCATCTAAATAACGAGTGCTCGTAGGATTTGTGTCCGAAAGGTGCTGAAAAATTTGGAGGTGGAAATGACTTTGCAAATGCTCCAAAAATGATGGATCTAGAGGATCTAACTAGAATGGAGCACCTGGAGAGGGACAAACGCACCTCGGCTTATTGGGCACTGCAGTCGTTAATATGGGTGCCCTGATCTGTAAAAATCTCTTAAATTGATCTTCGCAAGGCTAGGACATGGTGCAAACCATTTTTGTACCTGTCACATCAAGTTCGTTGTCTGTCTTGGATGTTGTCGATAATCCAAGATGATGAGAAGACTTGTAAAATACCAAAGGAAGTATCAAAACTCTAAGAAAAAGAAAGATGTAAATGAATGGGTGGGAAGTGACCTCGGTTGTCTGGCAACAATGAGCTTACTATTAACTGCGGCGTTGCACTACATTTCCCAGACAAATATAGTTCTAGTGAGTGTTTGTATCGCGTACTCTAGGTGTTCTTGTGTCACCGTGAATGCCTTGATGATGGAGCTATGTGGATGCAAATGATCTCTGAAATGTGACGGGCGTCCAATTCTTGTAGATGGATGTAACTCTAGATGAGTGATAGTAGTAAGTGATGCTAGGTCCCTCATTATGGTCTCATAACTTTATATTTATAGGGTTCTCTTGATCTAATTTCATAATTAACCCCAAAAATTGACCAAAGAAAGATAAAGATCTTAAAATGGCTAGAAAGAGCCCAAAAAGGTGGCAGGAAAGTGAAAAAGGATTAGGGCACCCCTGGTGGGACCGAGCACCCATGGATGCCCTAATACTACTAATCTGGGTGCCCAGTCAGAGGCTAAAATAATGTGGGATGACATAATTTGACTAGGCATATGGGTGCAAGAGGTCGGTAATGATGAAATAAAATAAAACAAGATGGCCAAAAGATGGGGTTAATTAGTACTTTCTTCACTCAAGAACCTTCTAAATAGTAGTATGAGACCGGGATAAATAATGTCTAAAGTGCATGATTTTGTGACTACATTTTCCCCACTTTATGTTGGTGAGAAAAAATCTTGGTAACATAAAGTAGATAGAGATGCATACCTGATGTCCATGAAGAGTGTAGTAGAAACATGCTGAAGGACTAGACAAAGCATGAAATGACAAAAATATGGAGGAGTGTGGAAACTAAAGATGAAAAATGCACAAAAAAAAGTGATGAGAGTGAACCTAGGGTGAAACACGTGTGTAGCTGTTGCGGTGTGTGATGTACCTACATGGTTAGTAAAGTGTGTGTTATCACGAAGTGTTGTTGTTGATGTTGTTGTTGTTGTTTCCCCATTTGAATTTGCTTGTTTCTCATACAACTCAGACCTACAAGGAGAAAATGATCAAGTAGTCAAATATGTATGTATGTATGTGTAAAAATGCACAATGTAAAAGACACATGTATATGAAAGCATGTAAATGTAAAAATATGAAAAAATGTAAATGGAACATGTGCACATGATCCATGTCGAGAAAGAGAGTGTAGAAGGATATCTTGTATTGCGAGTTTTTGGGTGATCTCACCATAGGATGAAGAAGTGTAGGGAGGAAATGCTATGTGTTCTCCAGGCTCTAACTTCTTCCCTAAACTATGTGTGAAGAGATCTTGTATCGTCCTAGTTTTTGGGTGATCAGACACCATTAGGCCAAGAAGTAGTGTAGAGAGGCACACCCATTGTAACCTCCAAGCTTATAACTGCTTCCCAGAATGCTAAGGACACCATGTCTATAAAATCTGCTATGTGTATGGGGTTCGTAGATTGTTCTAAACCCACTCACTTGTTGTATATAATAAACCCGAGACAGTGTAGAATCTCTGTGTTAGTATGTAAAAACCCCCAAATGATGCCCCCTCTTTGGGGGTGCATGCGATGTCATTGATAGGAGAAATGTGGCCCCAAAAGAGGACCAACACATGTACATTGTAACCCTGGAAAGTGCTTGGTAAAAACCAAGGCACACATAAACAAGAAGGCTAGCCAAAGACAAGTGTAAACAAACATGCATGTATATGAAAACAATGTGTAAGCTACATAAAACAATGTAAAAGCTACCAAGAAATAGTAATAGTAAACACACAAGAAGACAAATAAGCCACACAAAAATGGGCTGCAAACATGGGACATCACTCACGATGTCGCAAGACACACAAGGCCATCATGACCATGAAAAAAAAACAAGTGTGCACACCAAACAAAGGGAAAGGACCCACACACAATATAAACAATAGTAGAACAATGTAACAAACAAGTATGGAAATAAATATCCTGCATAACAAATGTTACACATGAAGCACCTATTAGCATGTTAGAAAGATACTAGTATGTCAAAATCATGTATAACAAGTAATGTAAAGTGTTAAGTATAAAATGAAACAATAACACACTGTGAGAGATGAATGTGGATGCCCCAGTGACCAATGTAGGAAGGGTAGAAGGTGAGCATCCATGTTGTGTAAAGAGACATGTATCTGCGATCACAACTAGAAAAGGCATGAATGCGCATGTGTGTATGATATAGATAAATGACATACAAGTAAGCTAACTAGCATGTGTAATAAAGTGACCATGAACAAGCAAAAATAAGCAAGAGTAAAAGCAACCATAATATGTAGTATGTTGTGGATGGATGGAATGGAATGAAAAATGGAGTGATAGGAGCCATGTGCCCCCTGAGTGAATGGAAGTGTATGCAGAGAGTTCATTTTTTTCCCCCTCGAAGTCAAGAATGAACCATAAACAAGAGTGCGTCATCGGGAAATGGTCGAAGAGTGTGTTGTGTCTAATGTGATGATGAGGAATGTGTATGTGTAGTGATGAGATGCGACCTAGCGATGATGTGTGTGTGAACCCTATAGCCAAATCACGTATGTATAAGTGATGATTTAGCCTAAGCATATATCACTATAAGATGAATGGATGAGTGATTTAGCCTAAGCATATATCACTATAAGATGAATGGATGAGTGATGATTTATCCCTAAGCGTATATCACTACAAGATGAAAAGAGGAGTGGTGATGTAACCTAAGGTGTATACCACTACAAAATGATAGAATAGGTGATGATTTATCCTAAAGCGTATGTCACTAAGCTAGAAATGTCACATGATGAAAGGTCAATAGTAAATGTGTGATGAGTGTAAGGTCCATTTGATTTGTAAACCCTCGGCAGTCAAGTATGGAATGAGGAACTAAAGTGCATCATTGGGTAGTGAGTGCATCACGTAGAAGACAATGTAAGACAATAAGCGATGAAATATGACCATGTGATGAGTAGAATGTGTAAATACACGATGTGTAGAATGCAATGCAATATGTGTAGAATGTATAAAATGTATGTGAATGAATATGTAAATGTGTGAAATGCGATATGTATGGAGATGAAATGTAATGTAGAATGTGTAAAATGACATGTATGTAGATGGAACTAGTATGTGATGAAGATTAGTAAGTATGTATAATATGTGTGTACATGCATAATGAATATAGTATAGTATGTAGAATAAATGTTAGAATGGATGGTGTATGATATGTAATGTGTGATGAAGCAATGTGTAATGCAATAGTGCGGTGTGCGGGGTAAGTGTGTAGTAAGCATAAACAGTATGGTGTATTCCGAAGCACTAGAGTGTGTATGGGTATGTGCAAATACAAATGTAAATGTATATATGTAATGATGAAATAAGACCATGTAATGTATAGAATATGTAAATGTGTGATGTTCATGTGTAGTAATCCCTCAATGATCAAGTGTGAAAAATGTAAAGTGTGTCATCGGGTAAACGACATGAATGTATGTAAAATAATAGTAATGTAGTATGCATGAATGAGGATATGATACTGTATACAATGTAAGATATATGACATAATTCCAACTAATGATGTATGATGTATGATGCAAGATATGTGAATAATGCTATGATGTGCGTGTATGTACTATAGTGTTGTATGTAATGTTCATGTGTCATAAACCCTCATAGTCATCATCCTCTGGGTAAGAATATGGTGAAACATTGGTGACCGGGTAATGAGTGCTAATTGATCATACATGAGCCATTAAGGTGTAAGTTGTAGATATTATGATAGCATATTCCTCATTATGTGAATGGAGGAAGTGGGACAATGTGTGCATACCAACAGTGAGATTTTGATATAATGTGGAAATTGGGGATGAATGTGAAATGATATGTCCCCAAAGGCATAGGAAATGAAATATGGTATGAATCTAGGATCTAATGTACCTACCATGATATAATCAAGCCATGATTTCCTAATGTAAGTGATGAAGATGAGCGGAGGAGTAGAGAGATAAACCATCGTAAGATGAAATACACAGTAAGCCATAAGTATTGATGTCATGAACCAATCCATAATAAATATGAGGAGCATCGTGATGTGAGGATAGATGGTCTTAAAATCAAAACCTAAGTTTAACCATCATGTGTACATATAGTTTCATTGATGTGGGATCAAATGGAATACTTTCCCAGAGTATGAATCATTCATGAAGAGTTTGCAAAGTGAATGGTGGGCATGCTAAAGCAGGTGGTGCATGTGAAAGTGAATGTGATAGGTGACATCCATAGATTGGACATGCCCTTGATAAGGAATCATAATAGTAGTAGTAGTAGGTGGCATAGTAAACTAATTTTGATCTATCACAAATGGTACCATCAGTGGTGGTAAGTGAGGTGGTTCTTCCCTAGGTTGAGGCTCATTGAATATATCTATGAAGGTGCATGGATAGGAAGATTAGTGTTGATCTCATTATATGTCGAATAGACTTAAATGGATCACGATCACGAAAAAAGTGATATCGATAAATCTTGACATGTAAAATGTTTGAATTTAACATAATTATGTCATTATGTCCAGATTGGTGACAATTTGCATGGCATGACCATGCCATACCTTGGTCAAAAGGAGACAATTGATTAGTAAGAGTAGCTGAAAAGTGATCAATCGAAACTGAAAAATATAGTGTGGACAATTTTAGGACCAACAAATATGGGAAATGTAATGTAACTAAAGGTAATGGATGGAAAACCATCATAAGCATGTAGTGAAATACTAGATGGATTGACATCATGAGTGGTAAGACCTAAAACCTCGAGGAATGACATAGGACACAAGTTAAGTTCAGATCCATTATCATGTAAAGTGGATTCCATATATAAATTATGAATGTGAGATATGATATGTAATGGTGGATCATTATCAAAAGTATGAACATCAGGGAAGGTTAGACTTAAATATTATATGTGAGAAAAGGCATTAAATAAATGCTGATAAATAGGACTTAGGTTCATGTCGGCATGAATGTCAGAGTAGTAGTAAGAAAATGTTGGACTCTATGTAGTAAATCAGGATTGGAAATCAAATAATCATTGATTGAGATACTCATGATGATCAAACCCTAGGATGATAGAATGAATGAGAATCTAGAAGCGTGAATGATCAAGTCGGGTTCACCAAAATGATTAACTAAAATTAACTAAACTATGTAGTATGGGATAGTTAATCTAAGCTATGAAAATTGTAAATAAAGTAAATAAATGTAGTAAAAAAGTATGTAAATGATCTAAACAATTATGCAAAAGGAAATGCTAACCTAATGTGTAAGAGAGAAGAGGAAAGAAATCAGCTGAATAGAATATGCTCATAGGACGATTGTCGTAGTGATGATTAGAAAAATCAGAAAGTAGCGAATGATTTTGCGAAAAGTCTTGAAAAGGATGGATCTGGAGGATCTAGCTTAACTAGAGCACTTGGAGAGGGACTAGGGAACACTCTGCTCTGCGGTCTAAAAATTTGGGTGCCTTGGTCTGTGAAAAAGCTCTAAAACTGATCTTCATAGGATATGAGGTGGTCTAAAACCCTCGATGTCTATCACATCAAGTTTGTTGTCCCATCTTTGGATGTCACCAATAATCCAAGATGATGAGAAGACCTGAAAACCAAAAGAAGTATCAAAACCTAAAAAATAAAGATGTAAATGAATGGGTTAGACTGACCTCAACTGCTACAACAATGGGCTTACTAACTAGTGTTACATTACTACATTTTGGACCCAAATGTAGTTCTGGTGAGTGTGTGCATAATGTTCCCTAGGTGCTCTTGTGTCAATCACACTTTGTGAAGTAGTGAATAATAACTATGTGTAGAAAATGTAATAGAATGTGTGCATGGAATAGAATAGAATCCCTCCCCTATGAAGTGTGATGTAGATGTCCTAGCCTTGTGCCTTGATGATGGAGCTATGTGGATGCAAGTGATCTCCAATGCAATAGATGGATGCTGACTCTAGATGAGTGATAGTAGTAAGTGATGCTAGGTCCCTCATTATGGTCTCATAACTTTATATTTATAGGGTTCTCTTGGTCTAATTTTGTAATTAACCCCAAAAATGTTGACCATAAGAAATATAAAGATCTCAAATGGCTAGAAAGAGCCCAAAAGATGGTGGGAAAGTGCAAAAGGATCGGGGCACCCCTAGTGGGACCAGGGCACCCACGGGTGCCCCTAGTACTAATCTAGGCACCCCAATCGAGGCTAAAATGACACGGGATGATAGAAGTTGACTGGGCATATGGGTGCAAGAGGTCGGTAATGATGAAATAAAATAAAACAAGATGACCAAAAGATGGGGGTTGATTGGAAATTTCTTCACCAATAAACTTCTAAATAGTAGTATGAGACTAGGATAAATAATGTATAAAGTCCATGATTTTGTGACTATAATCACACTAAAAACCCTATAGTATATTTTAACATTTAATTTATTTTCTTTAAGTTAACGAAAAATAGTGCAATGTCTATCCCTCCCACATGGTAATGTTTGTATGTTGGTTTTAAAGGTATAAAAATTATGTATATATAGATATCAAAATTTAAACCAAAGACAGCACTAAGAAAAGAGCAACCAAAATAGTCAAAAAGAGATTACACATTTAATATTAAAACTCCTTCGTCATCATATAGAAAGATTATTTTTATGAAATGGTTTCTATATTACCAATAAATAAGATAGTAGAACTATTCAAAAAGAAAGTGGGATGGAAGTATGTCTCAAGTCAAGAACGACTCGAAGGTATGAGTAACAAATATAAAAATGGCTCCATAGACCAAAAATAACTATCAAATAAATATATTAGGCCACAACCGAAAATAGTGACAAATTCGAAGGATCACGGTTATCAACCTTGTTGATCTCTCTTTTGCTAATTATGCATAGTACAATTTTCGACTATGTTCAATAAATTGTTTTTACAATAAAAAATGTTATGAGAAAGTGATCAAAAATATACGGTAAAAGAGACAAAAAAGATGTCGAAGTGTATTGCCAATTTTTGACACTTTCGAGCAAAGTATCCCATAATAAAATATGCTTCCACTATAAATATCTTACAATTTTGAATTTTGATAATTGGGGGTCTTTATGTTGACATCTCAATTTATCATATTCACTTTACACTACATCTTTGATAAGACTTGTCTTGCATGTGATTCCATGATATTTATATAATTATCTATTACAAATATTACATTTTTGATGAAAGAGAATCATTGGATTTTGTAGTTAACTTGTATTGAGAATGTGGAGAGTTCTACAAAGTATGGAAACTTCCAACAGTCTATCAAGTCGTGTTGTTATTGAGTTCATTTTGTGACTTGTGGTGGGTGCGGTATTTGTAATTAGTTTACAATACTCCAAACGCATCTAGGGGATATTAATACCTTTAGTATCATTACATTGCCATTAGGGCTTTAGCCTTTTATGGTGACACAACACCACTTAGGTAGTTATGACATGACATCGCAGGTGAAAGTTCCAATCCTTACTTGGTGTTTATAATTGGATTACTTAGGATCCTATTTACCACATGCAAGCCATGTCATGAAGGTGAAATATTACCCCTCAATACTTCCAAGTATTAACAACTTCTCTACATCAATTGTTCCAAGAAACAAGGAGCTTACAAATGATTGATTGTCTGTATGAAGACTTCTTTAGGTGTGTATATCCAACAGCTTATAACATGCGAGGATGTAACACACATTATTTCCTCTATGATATGTTTTCCATAAGAAAAGAGATCAATGAATTTTAGGATCATGTTGGACGTGTAAGTGTACAATGGAAAAGTGACATGAGCATGGGAATCTACAAGTAACTCTTCCTCGCACCCGACCTCCCGAGGTCGATGCTGAGACAGCCAGTGGGGATGGAATATACATGGGGTGCAGACAAACTAGTTAGGAAATCTTATGTCTTCGACACGCACTAATGGAATCTGCGAATCTAAGGCAAAGAAGGCCCTTCTAACCTGAACTGGCGTGATAGATCGTTCGGCGAGGATGACTGCTCGAAGGCTCCAATCAATATCGAGCTCTGGCATGATCCGATCTATAGGTTATGGAATACGTGGAAGATAGCCTGTGGGTGCTTCGTATATGTCTCTGACAGGGTCATGAAAATGGATGATGGATATATAGTGGATTCTATGGGCGATTCTCTGGTCTAGTCCAAAATCCTTAGCTTGATTAGCTACTACGTCTAGTGAGGATAGTTGTGTGATAATGCTTGGTGGAAGTGGAGAGGACCTAAATACTAATGTGCGTAAACCAACATCAACGTCTGATTGACCTGTGGTGCCCGTTGGGTTATGGGACTCGTGGATCACAACCGAACGCGTTTGCTCTCTTTCAAGCCCTTCTATAATCATGCGGACATCTATTAAGGCAATTTGTAGTTTGGTTTGGTTTGACCAAAACGTATGTGCTTTGTCATCTTCTATGTTTAATCCTCTCAACTGCACTACCATTTCTTGTAGGTCTGTTGTTGCTCGAGAAGACTGAATTACGAGATTTTGGTCTTGTCGATTTATTACTACAACAATATTGGGTTGAGGCACGATTGGCTCGAATACGTATTCTCACGGGCTCCCTAGGTCCCGTGATTGTCATACAAAAAGGAAAAATATAAATCTAATTAAAGCAATGTAAACTAATTATGCAAAGTATATCCACAACATATATAAATTCTCTATTTTTGTATTTTTGACAGAATATTTAACAAAATTAAGATAACAACTATTTAATATATCTAGAAAACGACAACTAACCTAATAACAAAATTAAAAACAAACAAGGTAGCCGAGTATAGCTACTTGTCTGTGTAGTTGTGAATCTATTCTAAATAACTAAATAACTGATCTAATTTAATTGAAAGATTTTCGATCCTACCTCAGAAGTGAGGAATGAATCATAGTTTCTCAGAAACTATCGATCCCCACGACTTCCCAACAATATTGAAAATGAACGTAACCAAAATGAAGTAATTCACTACTCTATTTGGTATATTTTAACTAGAACTTTGAAAGCTTGAACCTGGATTTTGCATAACAATGGCGAATCCAATTGTGTGTGGCTTTGTCCCCTTAGTGTGGTCTCCTCATTCCTTCATGCTCACATGAATCTAGAAAAGTGTGTAATGCTAGCATCATAGAAGTAGGTATTGGAACAATGGCGGCTTTGGATGTAGACTGAATATAATACGAGTAGGAGAGGGATAGCGCAAGAGAACAGAGCTTGGCTTATGTAATTCCTAGTGGGATTTATTACGAGTCATGCAACACAAAACATCCAAAACCTGAAACTATCCTTCTTGACAAACAAAACCTGCAACTCTAATGGCTTCAGATTGAAAATGAAACTATCCTACCTCAATTGATTGTATAAAATAGTAATAACACTAGAATAAGAAGATCATGTGGCTTCTAAACAGAAAAATAAGACTAACTATGCATGCAACAAATGAAAACTATTGAATTCTTAACAAGAACTGAAAGACTAAATTATTGAAATGAGAAGATGAGGGGCAATTTTGAGGGGCCATTTGCTTGTAATCAAACCAGCTATTTATAGAATTCCCATTCACCCCAAGGTAACTCCAACTAGGACTCTTTTACCATAAACAATGGAGAAACACTATTACAGGGAACCAAAATCATAAATACAAGCCAAGGCAGTGGAAAAAGCTGGTAAAAGTTGAAAATTCACACAAGTTGTGATCTGCAGAACACACCTTTGGAAAACACATTCAGGACCGCCGCCCGAGCAGGGCGGTTATGAGACCGCCCTTGAGCGAAGCGACGGTCTTGAGACCACCTGCCCAGTAGTAGGCGGCGGTTTTCACTTGAAAACAAAATGCAAAGGAAAAGAGGGGAAAAGAGCAAAACAAAGCACGTGGAGGCTAAGTGGGGCATGCGGGATGTTAACGTACACTTGGAGAGATTTTCTCGGATCCTAAACACCTTGCGAGGAGACCTGTATCATCATTGGGGCATGTGTAACATCATTACAGCGTGCATAGTACCCTTACGATTTTGGGTACATACATATTACCCCCTCGAGCTACATTTTAGCCATAAAGAGGCGTAAAACAATGGGTATGAGTATGGTGGTCTGAAATGGGAAGCTAGAAATTATACCGACACGTCCGTGTGTTGAAATGATGCCATCCAAAATTCCCTTCTGAAAAATGAAAGAGGACTCAAGTGCAGATAGATAAAATAAATCGAAAAATAAATACTAAAATAATATGAAGTGAGAACTTACCATTTGCGCGGGATAAGAACTTACCTCCGTCGGCACTCCAAACCTATGAAAAGGGCATTCAAAACGAGTCAAAATGCTATATATATATATATATATATAAATGGGCCCATTTTCCTATTCATTTGCGCATGTTGATTTGATTTATTTTGAGCTCTATGACCCACACGGTGACAAGTTTTTTTAGAGTATAGTCGAAACATTCGTGACGAGATAGTGATCATGCCTTCGCGAGCGAGAACATCGACCTGCGAGATCTCAGTTAGTTCTTCTCGATTTACCATTTTTATACCTAAAATGTAAAATGATGAAATCTTCACCATGGGGGGGTAATTTTTGAAATTTCTAGTTTTAAATGTGTCCTTAGGGGGGGACGCCTAATGGGTAGGCTCTCGTTTTAGTTGAAATGGTCATTTTTTAGCATTTTTGAGTATTTTTAGGGTACGTGACCCGTTTGGAAACACTGCACACCACGACCGCCATACCACTGAGCGGGGTGGCGGTTCAGGAACCACCACCTTTTAAAGCGGCGAGTTCTGAGAACCGCCGCCTGCTTTTTAGGGCGGCGGTCCTTCTAGAATAAAAAAGCACTTTGTTTTTACTTGTTTTTGCATTTTCCGTTTTCCTGTATGCTTTAATGATTTTTCCAATGTGATTCAAATACTAACTTACTCCTTTTTACGTGTTTTTGGGTGTATGCAGAAGGAGGAATATATCAGATGGAGCCAAGAGAGAGTGTGGCCCGGCTTCCGGCGATGTGGATGCACTTTCTCGGGCGAGCGAGTCACTCTTCAGAGGGCCGACATATTACGTATATCACGGGTTCCTCATGTCACACCTTCTAGTCACATACTATGTGACCTATTTTTGTATTGGGATGCTTGATCGGAACACTTTTCAATTTCCAGGAGTTAGGGGTGAGTGGACTATTACCCTGGAGGATGTCTATCACATCTTGGGAGTCCCGATCATCGGGAGACGACTCACACTTGAGACAGCAGGGTCGCGGGCTCAGATAGCTCAGTGGGCTACATATATGGGAGACACAGTTGTCTCCACTGGTTCGAAGAAGGGGGTGAGAGTTCGTTCCATTTCTAGCTTGCCTATCCCTTTGATTTTTCAGGCCATTATGGGGATCCTTGCCTCGAGATTGATCGGGGACAAGGGAGGGGACACCTTACTCTACTGTTGGTCCCCTATTATTGCATAGATTGAGGCACATGGTCAGATTTATGCCTGGGGAGCCGATATACTTGGGACCACCTATCACGACTTGTACAGGGTGGTTCGCTTACAGGGACAGTCTTTGAGCCATCTGACCTTGGTTATGAGCTGGGTTTATGAGCGTATCATCCCTTATGGGAGAGGCATAGAGGTGGCGGATCCCGGAGCCGTGAGGGCAGCTAGATGGACAGAGATGTCGGTGCTTAGAGCACCCCACCAGCCAGTTGCTTCCCTGACTACTAATGATATGGAGGCCACACCTTATCAGGCCATGGTAGGGTTGTGGGGCAAGGAGACCTTCACTTTGATTTCCTGCTCTACTACAGGGCAGCTTATGGACAGGACGGGGAAGGTAGAGACACACCCTTTGATCGAGTGCCTCAGCAGTTCGGCCTTGCTTACGTTGATATGCTTCCCCCAGTGGTGTCAGTGTTCAGATCAATTCGGGAGGCTAGGGGAGGTCCTAGAGGCTGGGTTGGATTGTTGTTACTCCCGGCATCCGTATTGCGGCTAGGCGGTGGTACATTCCCGAGGAGAGTCGGTGCTCCTCAGGCACCTTTACTTGATTGCCACCAGTCCTGCCCATAGTAGTGATGACCCTATTGATATAGACTCCGAGTTTGAGGAGTTCACATGGGAGAGACGGGGAGAAGGCCGAGGGACATGGAGGTCGGCGAGTCGGGTGGAGAGGAGGATAGCAATCCCAAGTGGCATGACACTCAGGAGATCTTACAGGCCGAGAGGGCAGAGCAAAGTGTGGAGAGGGAGACTCTAGTCTTAGAGGAGTTGCCCTCTTAGGACCTAGGTAGAGAGGATGAGTCCGTAGTAGGACACTATGTTTCCTCAGACACAGGAGGAGAACATCAATCAGTGGTGGTATCTATGTGAGGGCAGCGATCCTGAGGATCCCTCTTGGAGGCCCAAAGATCCGAGTGAGTTGTCACTCTTCTTTTAATATTTGTTTTTAGCTAGGATTGCCTTAGTTGCTATCTCTCCTTTTGTTCATCTTTGTTTTTATCTTTTGATTATTTTCTATTTTTTTCTCCTTTTCTTGCGAAGAATGCATGAGTGGTGAGACTTGATTCGCGGGGTATGTCGATACCACGATGCTCCCATGGAGAAGAATCACGCCGAGTTATCCATGGATGCGGGAGCCTTCAGCAGGTAGGCATACTGATATTTTGGCCCTATCGGCATGTGGCCAAGATGGTGGCATCCTCCATACCGAGTTAGCCGAAGTATAGGACTGTAGAGCACACGATAAGGAGTTGTTCTCATAGTGAGGCTACGGCTCTTGCTCGGGATCGTGAGCCCTCGGTGCACTAAAAGCGCCTGGCGTAGGCTGGAGTCCTAGACATGGTCGTGTGCCTTCTGAGGGATCTCATAGGGGTTGAGAGGCCACTTGGCCCTTTTTGTAGTGACTCTTGCTAGATTTTTATACGATCATTTTGTATTTTTGGGCTCATTGAGCGTTTTGACCATGCCTAGCGCATGATGGCATTGTATACAAAACTTGATTATATATATATATATATATATATATTCATCTCTTTTCGGATCTAGATCTCTTTGTACCTAGAGTTTTGTGATTCATTTTCTCATGTATATTAGATGCTTATTAGAATTCTTGTTTTTATATGCTTTTCAGAATGTATGCAATGGAGAAAAAATGACACAAATGCTTTCTTTCTTTTTGTATTTCGTGATGCTGATGTATGATGATGCAAATGAACTTGTGATCTTGAACTTTAGCTTTCATAAGCAATTTTCTGTACTTCATATTGTTTTGAAAAAATGTAATGATGAACTTGTATGATGAGCAGATGCACTTGCCCCACTCCTAACCCCACGCAACTAGTAAGATGCGAGGGCTCCACCAAGAGCTAGAAAGGGCACAAGTTTTGTGAGGTGTGTTGAAATGGTAATGATGGGAGATAGACAAAGAGTTGGTGGAACCAAATTAGGATGCTACTGACCTACCCTACTCAAGTGACTCCATAGTTTAGAATGCGACTTGCTTTGCTGGTTTATCTAGACTTAGATCCATAGATGGCCACTTGGTTGACAAAATCTAGTTTTGAGGTTTTGAACTCTCTTGGAATTTTGGACATCGATTCATTTGTTTTTGACTCAAGATTTCAAAGGTTTATTTAAACTATTTGCTTATGAATTTCAACATTTATTGTCAGAGGACCCCCACCTTGCCCCATGATACTAGTAGTAAGCATGGGCTTATCACCATGGACAAGGCACATGTGAGTAAGGCATTCCCATCCTTTCCCAACCTATGTCACTAGTAAGAGCCTTGAGCTCATCACCGAAGGTTGGTAGGGAAAGGAAATGTGTAAAAGTAAAATTTTTGTTTGATCTATATTTGACTTGTTTATCTTGAGGCAAAATGTCGGTATGTTCTTATTTCCAAAGAGATCTATATACGGGATAGATGTGACACCATGAAGCTTTTAGAATAGACCATAGGCAAGACACCTATCCTAGGAAGAAACCAAAGTGAGAACAAGCATGCAAGGCCTTGGTATGGCTACCGTTAAGACTTTGTCATATCTAGCTTTAATTTATGAAATGATTAAAAATTGATGATGTTATGAAAATGAAGAAGTATGATTTGAATGCTTGCACTTGATACCATCATAAGTTTATAATGAATTGCTTAAGAGCAAGTCCCTTGATCACCAAGTTTTACGAAATGAGTGAACAAAATGAACCTATCTAAATGAAAATGTAATGTAGATATAATTATACAAATAGTGTCGATGCTTCATGCGTAAAACCGTTTAAGATGCGAGGCCAGTGATTCACTAAATTCCTCACCCTCCAAAGTGTGTAAAGAGATACACACCATTACCGTAGTCCTTTATGACTCGATATGGGCCTAACCATTTGGTCGGAACTTTCTTCCTTCACCGGTTTTCTTGTCGATCTGGCTGTCTAGTCTTAAAACTAGGTCTCCTTCATATATTTCTCACTCATAGGTCTTTTTTTATACTGCCGACACATCCGGTCAGCATAGGCTCTATGCCACTATTCAGCATTTAACTTGGCCTCATCTAGGCTTTCTAGTTAGGAGAGGCATGCCTCTCTATAAGCTTCCTCATCCAGAATCCCTTGTAGTGAGATGCGGAGACTGGGTATTTAAACCTCAAGTGGGAGAATGTACACTCGAATACCAATGAGAAAGGAGTTGCTCCTATTGGTGTTCTTATTGAGGTTCAGTGGGCCCATAAGGCCGGATATAACTTTAAATGCCAATCTCGTTTGTTTTCTTTTACCGTTTTGAGGAGAATAGCTTTCAACGTCTTGTTTGTTGCTTCAGCCTACCCGTTGGCTTGAGGATAGTAAAGAGAGGCTGTGTGATGGTTTATTTTGAACTTGCTACATAGCTCATGAACCTCGTCATTCTTAAAGGATGTGCCATTATCTGAGATAATGACTTGCGGGACACCATACCTGCAAATGATTTGGTTCAAAATGAACTTGGCGATCACGGCACCTAGTACAGTGGTAAGAGGCATAGCCTCTACCCATTTGGTAAAATATTCGGTGGCCATGATTATGAAGTTATGGCCATCCATTGATGAGGGAGAGAATTTCCCTATCAAATCTAGGCCCCATGTAGAAAAGGGCCATGGAGTCGTGATTGGTTATAGAGCTTGTGCCGGCATGTGAATCTCGTGGGAAAATTCTTGGCATTTATGGCATCTGCGTACAAAATCTATTGTGTCGTGTTCTAGAGTGGGCCAAAAATAGCCCATCCAATGTATTTTGTGGGCAGTGGCATGACCACCAAAATGGCCTCCACATATTCCATTGTGGGATTCGTAGAGAATCTTCTTGGATTCTTCTGTGTCAACACACCTTAGAAGCATTCCATCGAAAGCCTTACGATAGAGCACTTGTTCTATAATAACGTATTTAGCTATGATAATGCATAACTACCTTCTTTGTTGTGGTGTAACACCTTATGGATACGTATGGTCCATGATAAAGTTGATAATATTAGTATACCAAGGACATTCGGAGATGGGAGGTCTGGTTTCGATGTAATATATGCATTCATTGGGAAAATCTAGATCTACTAGATCGCCTCCATTTAACGGGTTGTCGGCTAACCAATCTACAATGATTTGTCCCTTAACAAACTTCTAGTTTACAAAATTTAATTCGAATTCACCCATTAAGGTTATAAAGCATCCAACCTTTTTAGACAAGGACCCTTGCGTGAGGAAAGTTCGTAAATGGTTTGTTTTTACAATGACCCTTGTTTCTTGATTTAGCATGTAATGTCTTAAGCGTTTGGTTACAAAGACTATGGCAAGGCATTCTCATTCTGCTTATGTATAACATGTTTCATAATCAAGCAACATTTGGCTAATAAAATAGACCGCACGTTCTCATTTATCGTTGTCTTCTTGAGCCAACATGCAGGCTAGCGAGACATCCGTAGCTCGTGAATATAAGATCAAAGGATGATCTGGTCTAGGTGGCATTAACGTGGGAGGAGACAGTAAGTGTTTAACTGCTTTGAAGGCCTCATGGCATTCCTTTGTCCAAATAATGCAGCAATCCTTTTCAACAAATTTTTGATCGGATGAACAAGAAAACTTAAGTCCATAATGAATCTCCGGATTGCACTGAGATTTCCAAACGACCTAATGCGAGTTGTCGATGGTGGGATCATCTCAAGAACAGCCTAGATTTTGGTTGGTCTACATTGATCCTCGTGATGATATAATGTAACCTAGGAGTTTCCCTCTGTCCTCCAAATACACATTTTTATGGGTTTAGTGTGACTCCGTATTCGATCAAACATGAAAGAATGATGCGGAGCACTTCTAGGTGATCACAATGCTTCTTGGCCTTGGCCAACAAGTCATCTACATAGGATTCCATGATTTTATGAATAAGATCATGAAATATGTATGTCATTGCCCACTGGTATGTAGCGCCAGCGTTCTTGAGACCGAATGGCATAACAACGTAGCAATAAGTTCCCCAAGGAGTTATAAACGTGGTTTTAAATCTTGTTCAGATATTCTGATTTGATTGTATCCCGAGAACCCATCCATGAGAGACAAAATCTCAAATCCAGTTGTTGCGTCAACGATGACATCAATGGATGGTAACAGGAAGTCATCCTTGGGGCACGCCTTGTTAATGTCTCAAAAGTCTATGCAGATGTGTATCTTCCCATTCTTTTTGAGAACGGGGACAATATTAGATAACCCAGGAGAGTAATCAATCGGCTTGATGAACCCTACCTGGAGAAGTTTCATTACTTCTTCCTTCACCATGAGAGCTACCTTGGGTTTCATTGGTCTCGATTTTTGTTTAATTGGCTTTGCATCTGATTTGGTGACGAGGTTATGTACCGCGATGTGTGGTGCAATTCTCGTCATTTCTTTATAATTAAATGCAAAAGCCTTTTGATGTTCTTTGAGGATTTGAGTGTGTATTTCTATCTCTTCTGGAGTTAATGAAGATCCTAGTTTCAAGATCTTTGGTTCTTCCTCCGTTCCGATGTTAATATCAATCGTTCCTTTGATTAAAGAAGTGTTACCTTCTTCAAACTCAAGCGGGGCTGGAGGTAGTTCCAGATCTTCTCCATTTTCTACCGCGTATATGTCGAGTTCCTTTTGTGGGGGAAGCTCTACCATGGGATTTCCAAAGTAAGAAGACGAATGTGGGATTAAGGATAAATCTACCATGTGATGGGTGAGATGTAACTCTGCATAGGCATTTAGGTAATCAAGAGTGGATCTATCGCTATCAACGTGACCTAAGATAGTAGATTTATTCTCAGCTATGTGTGTTAGAAGAGGGTTTTTGACATTTTCTTTACTAACGGTTCGATCTGAAGGGATACCATGAAACGGGTGTCTTCCAACTCACTGTTTGGAGTGAAACATGAAGGCGAGGATTCTATCGAATATGCGAGAAGGTTTTGTTCTCATGGGATTGCCTCAATGGATATGAAGTTAAATCCTTTTCTCAAATCTAATACTGTTGTTTTGTAGAGCTGTAAATGTTCAGCTCTAGTCTCATATACCTCAGAGACTTGGTTTGCTACTAATTGTGAGTCTCCTAACACTCTGATGTCATTAACACCGATCCTTTTAGCTATGATGAGACCAAGGAGGAGGGCTTCATACTCAGCACCATTGTTTGTACATTCAAAATTTAATTTAAAGGTGAATGGTAGGATCTTTCCCTCGGGAGAAGTAAAGATCACACCTGCCCTAGCCCCATAGCGACATCTAGCTCCATCGAAATGGAGAGTCCAATATTTACTAGGAAAGATGGATGCTGAGACATTCTTCACGTCTGTTTCTTTCGTTTCGGTTACTTCTACCATGCAAAGTTCCTCTGCTAGAAGAGAACCAACTCTTAGGGTACATCCCATACCTGCGGAATCAAATGGTAGGAAAATTGGTAGATCTTGTTCTAGTAATTCGATAATTTTTGTAGTAGTTCCTAATGATATTGTTTCTACAATGTTAGCTTCATCCTTGAGGGCTGGGATGCTCTTGACTAGGTTCATAATTTCTAGTTCTGTTGTAGGTATCAACTTTTCTTCTGGTTTTGAGTCGATTGGTTTGTTAAGTTGGTTTGTTGGGAGTTCGAACTCAGAGTGAACACCTGGTCTTTTCTTCAGATCTGCTAGGTGTATGTCGAATGGTTTTGGGTCACCTTTTGCTACAAATATCTTTCCTAGGTGTAAGAACCTTATTTCTTGAAATAACGTAGAAGGGATTGCCTTCATACGGTGTATCCATGGTCGGCCGAGGATCATATTATAGTTGGTTTCCCGATCTATAATATAAAAATTAGTGAGGATTGTTTTGGGTCCTAAGGTGACTGGTAGTATTATAGTCCCAATCGAAGTGGCTTTAAGGCTATCATAACCTCTTAGCGTATTTCTTGTTGTGGAACAATTTGTTTCTCCATATCCTAGCTTTTGAAGGAAAGAGAAGGGGACAATGTTAACTGCTGCCCCATCATCCACCATTGTGCGTTTAACGTAATTGTTATAAACCCATACTTGTAAATGCAAGGCTGGATCGCCTCTACGTGCAATTTCAGCATCTGTTGGCATTTTGCTTATGTCGAATATAAACTCGGTATCCCTATCCGACTGCCCTGGAGGGTGGATATCAAAGTCTATATGGTTTACCTGTGTTTCGAGAGGTGGAGTGATGTTAATTAAATGACCTAAACCTAATGCTTCTAAAAGAGCAGCCCTATGGGCAGGAGAGTTCTTCAAAAATTCTAAAAAGGAGATGTGAGAAAAGTCTTTGTTAGGTCATTAATTATATCATAGGCACCTACGGGTTTTACTAATGTTTGTTGAATGTTATCTGGCTCTGGTGGGTAACTTGGATTTGGCTAAGAGGAATACTCTCGTGTCCTTGTTATGGCTTCCACGTGTAGCTCAGTATCTAACTCCACTAGACCAACTATCTTGGTTCGTGGCTGACTTCCTAATTGCGGTGCGACAGGTGGATTTAGTGAAGTTGAGGCTTCATGATCATTATTTCCTGTCATTACACCTTTGTTCATCCCATTTGGATTTAATTTATTATTGTTATTGTGATTTGGGAGTGGATCATTGAAGATCTTAAGAGGTGCATTTTGAGGGGAGACTGCTCCCATGAAAGTGTTTGGCGCAGGTGATGCAGGATCTGCTAAGAACATATCTATGAAGAGTTGTCTTTGTTCTTCTGGCAGACGTTGCATGAACTTATTGTAATCACGGCAAGTCCTAGTGTCATGGCCTTGAATTTTGTGGAAACCACAATACGAGTTGGGATTATAACTCCTAGGTTGTTGGTTTGGCATGTGTTGTGGTCCAAAACTCTTATTAAACCATTGACTATTAGGATTAAAGTTTTACGTTTGTTGCCTTTGGTTTTGATATCCAGTTGAGTTTTGACTTGGACCCTGTATCTGGATCTGTTGTTGTTGTTGTTGTTGTTGTGGATGATTAAAATCCACCACGTTGATTATTGGGGTAAAATTGTTGTTTCGTTGATTGTTAACTGGTGGTGGAGCATTTACTGATATTTGTTTTTTTGCTTGATCGATTCTCCATCTATTGTCACCCACGGTTTTGTTAAGGATTTTAGGTCTTTGATTGGTGTTTGTGGTAGTAGGATAAGTCGTAGTATTTTGGTTGGGGATGATTAACCTCCCATTTGTTCCATATGCCTTGCGACCGCTATCTATTCGAGCTTGATCTATCCAGAGAGTGCCCTCGAGCACTTCATCATAAGTTCTTAGTGGGAAATTTTGGACTTCTTCCTTTATCTCTCTGCTGAGAGAATGAAGGAATAAATCACATAGTTCCATCTGATCCATGTTTAGAGTGCTTCTTTGAAGAATAGAGGATATCGCCATCTTTGGATGAAATCAGCAATGATTCATTGTGTTCTTGCTTAATATGCAAGAATTCCTAATTCCTATTCTCAACAATTTGTTCATGTCAAATGCTTTGATGAACTCCGAAATGAGTTGTTTAAATGAATGGATGGAGGTTTGGGTATTCTTTAGTAATACCAATCGAGGGAATACCTTCTAACGTTTTGGGGAATATTTTAGCAACAACTCCATCCCAGGAGAGCTTGGTTCTCGAATGGATGTGGCATAGGCCTTAATATGTGCATTCGGGTATCCCTCCCCTTTGTATTTGGGTAGATCGGGAGAGGTCTTGGAAGCATGACACTTTGTATAGTGAATTCTAAAGGCTCTTTCAAATATTCTGAATAAGTCCCTATCGCATAGGTTTTAACCATCGATGGTGCTGTTTGAGGGGTGGAGGTGGAATGGGTTGTTGATATGGCATAGCGTATGCATTTGCAGGGACATAAGGAAATCCTTGTGGTTGAGAAAACATCCTGGGAGAAGAGAACATATCTCCATATGGTGATTTGGAATACATGTTTAAGTATGGAGGAGCATTGTTCGAATATGGATTGTTTTGTACTAAACCTGGGAGGTATCATATTTTCCACTAGAGCGGTGTTAGAGAATGCGGTTCTAGTTGGCATTTGTTGTGAATACTGAGGAGGCATGCCTAATGTGCCTGTTCCTGTGAGGAGGTCTACTTGGCTAGGATGATGTGGAGGATTGGAATTTCCTGCCTACATGAATTGAGAATTTTGATTTGCTTGAGCAAGTTCTAACCCTCTAACTTTTTCTACTAAAGTTGAGATGACTTCGTTTGGTGAAGTCACAGTATTTTGCCTTAGTGGTGTTTGTTGTATATTTTGAGGTTGTATAGGCATATGGTACCCTGCTATGAACTGATCATTACCCTGCCAAGTTCCATCGTGGGCATTTCCCACAGGTGGAGGAATGGAGGTGTTTTCTTGAAAAGAGACCTCGGGTTGTGTTTGTAAACCTCCTATAGGTGGGTACATACTTTGAGAGCATTGTTCACTCTGGCATAACACACTAAATGTTCATCATCTAAAAACAGATATGGATCTGATTGTCTACTGATTTGTGGTCTAAGAAACACCTGAGGAGATGAACCAGATTCTCTAGTGAGCGTCATGTTGTTCGAGCCTGAAGGCTCTAGTTGTTGCGTTTGAGTGAGTTGATCCAACTCCTCTATTTGGAAAGAAGAACTATATCTAGTCCTTTGAGGTGGAGTTTGTGTTGAGAACTAGTTAGTTGAATAGTTGTCACCCCATGCTGAGAGTGAGGGTGATGGTTGTCTATTCAGTTGATCGTAGTATGCTTCAAGACCTAGGAGAGGTCTGCCATATGCATCGAATCCCAACATATTCGGGGGTATATGAATACCCGCAGAATAATGGGAAGAAGCGAAGGTGGATGAAAGAATAGAAAGAGGAAAACTAGTTTGGTTCACTTGGGTTCACCAATTTTGTTGGTGAAGCTGATGTGAAGGCTAATGAGGTGGAAAAGATGAAAAGTATACTAATTGGAAGAAAAAGTAGAAATAAGACTCCAAACCAGAAGGTAGGAAGTTTCACGTTGGGTTCACCAATTTTGTACTGATGGAAAAGTGACAAGTGAGCATGGGAATCTACAAGTAACTCTTCCTCGCACCCGACCTCCCGAGGTTGTGCCGAGACAGCAGTGGGGATGGAATATACATGGGGTGCAGACAAACTAGTTAGGCAATCTTATGTCTTCGATGCGCACTAATGGAATCTATGAATCTAAGGCAAAGAAGGCCCTTCTAACCTAAACTGGCATGATAGATCATTCGGCAAGGATGACTGCTCGAAGGCTCCAATCAATATCGAGCTCTGGCGTGATCTGATCTATAGGTTGTGGAATACGTGGAAGATAGCCTATGGGTGCTTCGTATATGTCTCCCGACAGGGTCATGAAAATGGATGATGGATATATAGTGGATTCTATGGGTGATTCTCTAGTCTAGTCCAGAAATCCTTAGCTTGATTAGTTGTTACGTCTAGTGAGGATAGTTGTGTGATAATGCTTGGTGGAAGTGGAGAGGACCTAAATACTAATGTGTGTAAACCAGCATCAACGTCTGATTGACCTATGGGCTGTTGGGTTGTGGGACCTGTGGATCACAACCCGATGTTTGCTCTCTTTCAAGCCCTTCTATAGTCATGCGGATATCTATTAAGGCAATATGTAGTTTGGCTAGTTTGACCAAAGCATATGTTCTTTGTCGTCTTCTATGTTTAATCCTCTCAGTTGTGCGCTGATTTCTTGTAGGTCTATTGTTGCTCGGAAGACCTGCATTCTGAGATTTTGGTCTATGTCAATTATTACTGCAACAATATTGGGTTGAGGCACGATTGGCTCAAATACGTATTTTCTAGGCTCCACAGGTCCCGTGATTGTCATACAAAAGGAACAATATAAATCTAATTAAAGCAATGTAAACTAATTATGCAAAGTATATCCACAACATATATAAATTCTCTATTTTTGTATTTTTGATAGAATATTTAACAGAATTAAGATAACAACTATTTAATATTTCTAGAAAACGACAACTAACCTAATAATAGAATTAAAAACAAACAAGGTAGTCAGTATAGCTACTTGTATATGCAGTTGTGAATCTATTCTAAATAACTAAATAACTGATCTAATTTAATTGAAAGATTTTCAATCCTACCTTAGAAGTGAGGAATGAATCATAGTTTCTCAGAAACTATCGATCCCCACAGTTCCCGGCAATATCGAAAATGAACGTAACCGAAATGAAGTAATTCACTACTCTATTTGGTATATTTTAACTAGAACTTTGAAAGCTTGAACCTAGATTTTGCAGAATAGTGGCGAATCCGATTGTGTGTGGCTTTGTCCCCTCAGTGTGGTCTCCTCGTTCCTTCGTGCTCACGTGAATCCAGAAAAGCGTGTAATGCTAGCATCAACAAGAGTAGGTATTGGAACAATGGCAGCTTTGTATGTAGGCCCAATACTGATGTGAGTAGGAGAGGGATAGCGCAAGAGAACAGAGCTTGGCTCATGCAATTCCTAAGGGGATTTATTGCGAGTCATGCAACAAAAAAATCCGAACACGAAACTATCCTTCTTGACGAACAAAACCTGCAACTCTAATGGCTTCAAACTGAAAATGAAACTATCCTACCTCAATTGATTGTATGAAACAGTAATAACACTAGAACAAGAAGATCATGTGGCTTCTAAACAGCAAAATAAGACTAACTATGCATGCAACAAATGAAAACTATTGAATTCCTAAGCAAGAACTGAAAGACTAAATTATTGAAATGAGAAGATGAGGGAAATTTTGAGGGGCCATTTGCTTGTAATCAAACCAACTATTTATAGAATTCCCATTCACCCCAAGGTAACTCCAACTAGGACTCTTTTACCATAAACAATGGAGAAACACTATTACAGGGAACCAAAATCATAAATACAAGCCAAGGCGGTGGAAAAAGCTGGTAAAAGTTGAAAATTCATGCAAGTCACGATCGGGCAAAACATGCTTTAAAAACATTCAGGACCACCACCTTGAGTAGGGGGCGATTCTGGACAGCCGCCCCGGCCCGAGTGGCGGTCACGAGACCGCCGCTCGGGCGAGGCGGCAATTTCATCACTGAAGACAAAATACAAAGGAAAAGAGGGGAAAAGAGTAAAACAAAGCATGCGGAGGCTAAGCGGGGCATGCGGGATGTTAACGTACACTTGGAGATCTTTTTGGATCCTAAACACCTTGCGAGGAGACCTGTATCATCATTGGGACATGTGTAACATCATTCAGCGGGCAAAGCATTACGCTTATAATTTTGGCTACATACGGTAACCATAGAGAATGTTAGGAGATCTAACACCGTGTAGTTAGGTTTCCTAAATGGACTAGATACTTTAGAACTAATACTTTAATATGAGCACCTAATCATTTTGGAGGTTATTCTGACACCGAACCCTCCTCCCCCAAGTTCACTACATTCTTGTACCACATTTTGACTAATATATAAGATCCTTCATATTAGGTCAAGGGTTCCATAATAGAAAAATATTCTACCTTGAGGAGAAAAAAGGAGCTTTGGTTTGATGATTTTGAGTAATTCTCTAGTTCTATCAAGTTAGATTAGAAAGAATAGTAGCATTGTAGCTCATAGCAAGAAGAGCAAAAAGTGCTCTAGTAAGGATACAAGTGTATAGAGAAAAAGTTCTAGTTATGTTTAAAATCACAAAGTTTTGTCATGGAAAAGATTTATATAGAAATTATATTGATATGTATAATAATAAATTAAAAACTTAAAAATATATATGTTATCATTTATATTTTTATTAAAAATATATTAATTATATTGTTTTACATATTATGAAAGGTAATATTGAAAAACTACCATCATTTAAAAATTGTTTGGAAAAAATATTGATTATCAAATTTAACACTTGCCTTTATATGTGTAAATTTTCTAGTATTGTATTGAACTAGAATGAGTGTCAATAGATAAATTCCTTCTAAAAACAATTCATAAAAATAGTTTCTCACTAAATTTTGAATTGTTAACTAGTTTAAAATGTTAGGATCAAAATACATATGAGCAATAAAAGTGGAATTAAAACAGAAATAAAATAAGCATGCAATCACAAGATAAACCCAAGATTTAACGTGGTTCACCCAATTTGGGCTACATCCACTTTGAAAACAAGTCAACCTTCTCCTTTATTCAATTGTGAGGAATATAATACAATTCTCTTTTTCTCGTACATCAAAAGTAGTAATCCAGATACATATATATAACTTGTGCACCTCTTTGTAAAAGCTTGATTCATCCACAAGTAACCTAAATATCACATGTTTATTAATAAAATAAACATAAAACATAACAACTCAGTCTATTAATAAGACAATGTTATTTTTATCCATGACCATGATTTCCTCCCCAAAAATAGTAAATGAAAAACAAACTACCACTTTAATTTGCAATCAAGCTCCATAACTTCAACAATCTCCCACTTGGAGACTAAGCATGCAACCCACCTTGTTATTCAACTCATCATCTAAATCTTCTCGACTTGTTTCTCTTCTTAAAGATCAATCTTGAAGACCTACCGATTCCAAACAACCTTCCAAATTATATTTTTCACCGCCTTTGTCAACATATCAAGAGGATTCTCGACTTGTATAGATCATATCTAACTTCATCTTTCCATCCTCAAAAATGATCTAATAAACTGATACAGGTTGTATATGTTTGGTTCTCAAATGGAATGTTGAGTTCTTTGCAAGATGAATTACACTCGGCTATCACTAAATAACTTGTAATCCTCTTGCTTCTTTATCAAATCTTCGAGGAACCACTACATCCATATCATGTCCTTCCTTTCTTCTATAGCAGTGACATACTCTGCCTCTATAGTAAACAAGGCAACAATCTTTTACAGTTTAGAAATTCAACTAAATATCATGCCACCAACAATGAATACATAACCTATGGTGCTCATCCTACCATCCAAATCTCTAGCCATGTCTACATCAACATATACGTGTAAGAAACCTCGACCCTCCATGTTTTAAGTACAACTATCTACTACTGGTCCCTCTCAAGTATCTAAGAATCCACTGGAGTGCATTCCAATGCTCCTTTCCTGGATTACTCATGTATGTGCTGACAACTCCCACTACATGGGAAATGTATGGTCTTGTGCATACCATAACATACATCAAAATTCTAATTGCTGAAGCATATGGAACTTTGGACATAGTTTCTTATTCAATCTTTTTATGTTTTTAGGACATTGTTTCTTACTCAACTTGAAGTTTCTTGCCAATGGTGTACTCACTAGTTTTGCATCATGTATCCTAAACCTTCCCAACACCTTGTTCACATACTCTTCTTGAGACAAAGTCAATATTCTACTCTTTTTGTCTCTATTGATTCTCATGCCAAGAATTTTCTTTGTTGCACCTAAATCCTTCATGGAAAATGTATTGGCTAATTGTCTCTTTATCTCATTTATATCTTGCATGTTTGACCACCTTGCCACAAGCATGCCATCCACATACAACAATAATATAATATAGGTGTCATTATCTAGTCTCTTAAAATAAACACAGTGATCAGAATGACATCTAGAGTAACCTTATTCTATCATGAACCTGCGAAATCTCAAATACCACTGTATTGGAGCTTGCTTAAGGCCATATAATCTCTTCTTCAATCTGCACACCAATTTCTGCTTCCCCATGACTTCATATCTCTATGGCTGCTCCATATATATTTCTTCCTCCAAATCACCATGAAGAAAAGTAGTCTTTACATCTAATTGTTCAAGATGAAAATCTTCCACAACTACCAAAATTAAAATAGTTCTAATGGAAGTTATTTTAACAATAGGAGAGAGAATTTCATCAAAGTCTCTCCATGTACCTCTTTTTGCGACTTTATTGTTCCTTTAACCTATAAACCCACTTGTTACTGCAATGCTCTCTTTCTGTAGGAAACTAAACCAAATCCCAAGTTTGGTTGCGTTACAGGAGTCCATCTCCTCATCCATGCCATGCTCCCACTTTTCGGTATTTTGCAAGATTTCTACTGCATTGATTCTTCAAAACTTTATGGTTATCCGCCATTTGTCAATAAACAATAGTAAAGTTGATACAAAGATAATCTTGCAGGGTCTACTCACCCTAGCGAACATCTCACAATATTTTCTAGAGTTTGAGGATTTTGTTGTTCTTGTTGATTTTGATCTACAAAATCAACACCGATGTGCCGATTGATGTCAACTTTCTATATTTTATGTACTTGTTGATTTTCTAGCCCTTTGAGCACTTCACTATATATTATCTCATCAAGTGCTACATACTTAGACTTTTCCATCTTCTTATCATGTAGATGTTCCTTGTATATAACCCTTTCATTGAAAATGACATCCTACTCCTAATGACTTTCTTTTCATCCAAAATCCACAACCCGAATACAAAATCATTAGTGTCATACCAAATGAAAGCATGTTTATTTGACTTAGCTTCGAGCTTGGTCATATTCTCTCTATCGATGTGAGAAAAAAATTCACAACCAAAAACTTTGAAAAGATAGTTTACCCGATTTACCGGTCCAAGCCTCCTCTTGTACTCCACCTTCCAAAGCACTTGAAGGTCCTTTGTTTATCAAGTAAACATAAGTATCTACAACATTTGCCCAAAATTGTAAGGGCAATCCAACTTTCAATCTCATGCTCCTTGCACACTCCATGATAGTCTTTTTCATCCTTTTTGACACACTATTCTGTTGTGGTGTTATAAGAACTATCTTCACCCTACGGATTCCATTATGTGAAAAATAGTCATTAAATTCATTGATGCAGTTCTCTCCAACATTATCTGATTTGAGACACTTCAAATTCAAACTTGTTTCATTCTCAACCAGATTTTCCACTTCTTGAAAGTATCGAATGCATCATATTATTTCTTTATACGGAAACCCACACCTTCAAGTAACATCATCAATAAAAGTAACATAATACTTTGAACCACCAAGAAAATATACGAGTTGAACCCCACGCATCCATATGAACAAGATCTAACTTGTGCTCATTCTTGGTTGATCGACCACAGAAATATCACACACTTTTGTTTCCCATACACCTGATGCTTGCAAAATTCTAGGTCTATGTTTTTCAAATCGACAACTTTCCTGTGAATGTAAAATCTCCATCCCCTTCTCACTCATATGGCCATGTTTGTGATGTCATAGAGTTGTGTCTCTACATGTAGTAGCTAAAATAGAAGAGGGGTCAGTACTAATAGTGGATAAATACAAAGTACCTAGTTTACTTTACCTCTTTACGACCATAAGAGCACCCTTGCAACTTTCGAGAATCTAGTGTAAGTGTAACCATACAACCCTCATCTCATAATTTCCCTACAGAAATTAGATTCCTCCTTAGGCTAGGAACATGTCTGACATTCTTCAACACCTAAGTGTTACCATTCTACAATTTAACTTGAACAATGTCTTTTCCACAATTTGTAATGTCCCCTTTTCTACGCATAAGGCCTAAGGGCCAATTCGAGTCCAAGCCTTGATCATACCCAGGGGTTATGGATGCGGGAGCTATTAGGTATAAATATCTAGTCCATTTTTATATATTTCTTCGTTGACATAAGCTTAAAGTGTTTTGGAGGGACTAGACATTATGTTTTGTCGTCGGGGAAGGGGCATGACACTTAATATTCTAATTTTGCATTAGGGTCACTTTTGGACCATGGCAACTTAAAAAGGGCAAAGTAACTTAAGTTACTTTTATTTTATTAGCCCTTCGAGGGAAAATGTGACTAGGGTTTATTGGGGCTCTTTTGCCTTAGAGAAGTTATATAAGGAGTTGGGGAAAAAAGGAAAGGTGATTTTTGCATACCTAATTATCACTTTTCATGTCATTTGTTGTTTGCAAATCTATAGCTTGTAGAGTGAAATCCCACGAAATCCTAGCTTCGATGGTGAGAGATCCATCCATAGCTAGCAGGCATTCTTTGGTAGTGAAAGATCTACCCTAGCTTGTCATTTTGGAGCTGTTTTTAGGGCTGATTCTGAGAGATATTTTCAGAGGTCTTAGAGATAGGGTTTTGAGGGTTTTGAGATAAAATGTGAAGATAATCAGGTGGGTTTTTAGATCAGACTTACGACAGCAATAAGAAAGGGGTTAACATCATTTCAAAAGGATTTGAAAGGGGTGACCGCATTTACCCAAAATTGTAAAGATGTATCTGTCTTTGCTTGCGGTGCCCCATGATGATACAAGTCTCCTCATGAGGTGTTCGGGATCCGAAAAGCTCTCCGAGTATGCGTTAACATCCCACATGCCCCGCTTAGTCCCCGTGTCCTTTGTTTTCCCTTTTCCCCTCTTTTCTTGGCCTTTTGCTCTTGATGGCCAACCCCGCCTGCATGCGGCGGTCTCATGACCGCCACCACATCGGGCGGCGGTCTCGTAACCCCGCCTGCTTTCGGGCGCGGCGGTCCTTTACGTGTTTTCCAGAAAGTGTTTTAATGCGACTCACGTAAAAATCAACGTTTCACCAGCTTTTCCTTGCCGACTTGGGCTTGCATTTATGTTTTTGGTCCCCTGGAATAGTGTTTGGCCATTGTTTATAGTTTTAGAGTTCAGTTTGGTTTTGATCTTTGGGTGAATGAAAAGCTATAAATAAATGGTTTGTGCACAAACAAATGATCTGCCCCTCATTCACTTTTCATGCTCTCATTTTCATAGTTCAGTCTATTATTTTGCTTAGAAGCCATAGTTTCATTCCTTTGCATGTTTAGTTAGCATTGTTCAGCTGTTGGTAAGCCACATACCCATCTTGTGCAGGCAGTACTGTTATTTCACCCAATCCATTGGAGTAAAATAGCTTAGGAAGCCATTAAAGTTGCAGGTTTTTCTCCTCAAAACAGGATAGTTTCAGGTTCTGGACGCTTTATGTTGCATGACTCGCAATAAATCCCGCTAGGAATTGCATAAGCCAAGCTCTGTACTCTTGCGCTATCCCTCTCCTACTCGCATTGTATTCAGTCTGTATTCTGAGCTACCTTTGTCCCAACATCTACTTCTGTTGATGCTAGCATTACACGCTTTTCTGGATTCACGTGAACACGAAGGAATGAGGAAATCACACTGAGGGGACAAGATCATACACGCCATTGGATTCGCCACTGTTCTGCAGAATCCAGGTTCTAGCTTTCAAAGTTCTAAAATTAGAAATATATCAAATAGAGTAGATAATCACTTCTTTTCAGTTAAGTTTACTTTCGATATTGCCAGGGAAGCTGTGGGGATTGATAGTTTCTGAGAAACTATGATTCATTCCTCACTTCTGAGGTAGGATCGAAAGTCTGGCAAATAGATTAAGCAAGTTATTTCATTATTTAGAATAGATCTACAAATTGCACAGACAAATAACTACACTCGGTTATTTTGTTTGTTTTAAGTTTTATATTAGTTGTCAAATTCTAGATACGTTTAAATAGCTGCTTTCTTGCATTCTTAAGGTTTCTCAGAAAATACAAAAATAGAAAATATATATATGTTCTAGGTTTATTCCACGTAGTTAAAATTTACTTTGTTGCAGTTAGATTTATATTATCGTTTTGTATGACAATCACGGGACCCAGGGAGCCCAGGGAATACGTATTTGAGCCAATTGTGCCTCAACCCAATCTCGTCACGGCAATAGTTGACATAGATCAAAACCTTAGAATACAAATCTTCCAAACAACAACAGATTTACGACAAATCAGCTCTCAGTTGAGGGGATTAAATATAGAAGACGACCAAGCACACACGTTTTGGTCAAATCAACCGAACTACAGATTACCCTAGGCAAACATACATATGACTGTAGAAGGGTTCGAAAGAGAACAAACATTTGGTTGTGATCCTTTGGTCCCATGACCGGATCACGGGAGACACTCTTCTAGATATAGATACCACCTAAGAATTCAGTTTGCGAGAATGCACATGTGAGGTACTCACGAGAAGATCGCGCAGTTATTGATCCTAAATATAGAAGCTGAGAAAGCATATGATTATTGGATACTAGGGATTAGGACTTGATTTCGTACATGACCATAGCGGGACCGCAACAACCAGAGAGTCTACGGTTGTGATCCAAATCCCATGACCTAACGAATCCATAAGTCAATCGGACATAGACAACGGCCTCGTATATTAGTATTTAGATCTACCCCACTTCCACCTACCATTGTCGAATAGTTATCCTTCTTTACTAGATATAGCAGGCTAACAAAGCTAGAGAGTTCTGGACTAGGCCGAGAATCATCCAGTAGAGTCGATTGTATTCACCATCCACCATATGACCTTATCGGAGACATACGAAACTATCCCGGGTCATTTTCCACGTATTCCACAACCCATAGATCGAATCACGCGAGCTCGATATTGATTGGAGCCTTGAGCTAGTCATCCTTGCCGATCGATCTATCACACCAGTTCAGGTTAGAAGGGCCTTCTTTGCCTTAGATTCACAAATTCCACTAGTGCGTATTGAAGACATTAGATTGCCTAACTAGTTTTTCTGCATCCCACGCATATTCCATCCCCACCGGCTGTCTCGGCACGACCTCGGGAGGTCGGGTACGTGGAAGAGTTACCTGTAGATTCCCACGCTCGCTTGTCACTTTTCCGGCGTACAAAATTGGTGAACCCGACGTGAACTAACAACTGTTTCACCTTCTCTTTGAGAAGTTTCATCTTATCTCATCCACCTTCGCTCCTTCCCATTATTCTGCGGGTATTCATATACCCCCCGAATATGTCGGGATTCGATGCATATGGCAGACCCCTCTTGGGTCTTGAGGCGTACTACACCCAGCAAAATAGGCAATCATCACCCTCACTCTCAGTATGGGGGGACAACTACTCAACTAATCAGTTGTCAACACAAACTCCAAGAGTTAGATATAATTCGTCTTTTCAAACTGGGGAGTTAGATCAACCCCCTCAAAAACAACAAACAGAGCTTTCAGGCTCGAATAATATGATGTTCACTGGAGAATCTGGATCATCTCCTCAGATGCTACTTAGACCACAAATTAGTAGACAATCAGACCCATACCTAGTCTTAGATGATGAACAGTCAATACGTTATCCTAGGAGTGAACAGCGCTCTCAGGGTATATACCCACCTGTAGGAGGTTTACAAACGCAACCCGAGGTCTCTTTTCAAGAAAATACCTCTATACCATTGCATATAGGAAATACTCTCGGAGAAACTTGGCAAGATAGCGATCAGTTCATAGCAGGATATCACATGCCCATACAACACTAGGGTATACAACAAATGCCGCTAAGGAAAAGCACTGTGACTTCACCAAATGAAGTCATTTCAACGTTAGTAGAAAAAGTGAGAGGGTTAGAACTTGCTCAAGCAAGTCAAAATTCTCAGTTCATGCAAGCAGGAAGTTCCAATCCTCCACGCTATCCTAGCCAAGTAGATCTCCTCACAGGAGTAGGCACGTTAGGCATGCCTCCTCAGTATCCACAACAAATGCCAACTAGGCCCATCATCTCTAACACCATTCCTCCCGGTCTAGTATCAAACAATCCATTCCTAGACAATACCCCGTCATACTTAAACATGTACTCCAAATCACCACAAGGAGATATGTTCTCCTCTCCCGGCATGTTTTCTCAAACGCAGGGACTTCCTATGCCCTGCCCAGCCGCATCGCTGCGCCATATCAACAACCCATCCCACCACCACTCCCTCGCAACCACCATCATGGTGAAACCTATGCGATAGGGACTTATTCGAGAATATCTGAAAGAGCCCTTAGACTTCGCCATACGAAGCGTCATGCTTCCAAGACCCCTTCTCGATTTACCCAAGTACAAAGGTGAGGGAGATCCAAACGCACATATCAAAACTTACGCTACAGCCATACGCGAACTACTTCCTTGGGATGGGGTTGTTGCTAAAATATTCCCCAAAACCTTGGAAGGCATTGCTCTTGATTGGTATTACAGAATACCTGAGGCTTCAATCCATTCATTTAAGCAACTCGTTTCAGAGTTCATTAAGGCATTTGACATGAACAAGCTGTTAAGAATAGGAATCAGGGAGTTCTTACACATCAAACAAGAACACAACGAATCTGTCGCCCATTTCATCCAAAGGTGGCGTACAGTCCTTTATTCCTCGGCAAGTGCTCCAAATATGGATCAGATGGAACTATGTGATTTATTCCTTCATTCTCTCAGCAGAGAAGTGAAGGAAGAAGTCCAGAAGTTCCCATTACGAACTTACGATGAAGTATTAGAAAGTGCCCTTCGAATAGATCAAGCAGCAATTGATAGTGGTCGTAAGACATATGGAACAAACGGGAGGTTAATCACCTCCAGCTAGAACATTACAACTACCACGAATGTCAATCAAGGACCCAAAATCCTTAACAAAAATCGGGGTGTAACAACTGATGGAGTAACCGATCAGCCCAAGAAGGTAAATGTTGTCAATACTCCATCACAAACAAACAACCAACGAAACAATAACTTTACCCCCACAATCAATACAGTGGATTTTAACCATCCACAACAACAACAACAACGGCGAAATCCCACACAGGGTCTAAGCCAAAACTCATTTGTTATCAAAACCAAAATCAAAGCGAAAAACAAATGCAAAACTTTAATCCTAATAGGCAACGGTTTGATCGAGTTTTAGGCCATATACACCAAACCAACAAACCGGAATTACAATCCCAATTCATATTGTGGTTTCCACAAGATCGAGGTCATGATCTTTAGAACGTGCCGTGACTACAATAAATTCATGCAATGTTTGCCGAAGAACAAAGATAGTTCTTCACAGATCTTTTTTGCGAGATCCGTGTCACCACCACCAAGCACGCTCGCGAGGGCGGTTTCCCTCGAGAATGCTCCCCTCAAGATCTTTAACGATCCACTCCCAAATCATGATAATAACAGATTAAATCCAGCCCAGGACGAACAAGGTGTGCATGACGGAAACAATGATCATGAAGCCTCGACTTCACTAAATCCATCAGTTGCGCCACAATTAGGAAATCAGTCGAGACCCAAGATAGTCAGTTTAGTAGAACTAGACACTGAACTACCTATCGAAGCTATAACAAGAACACGAGAATATTTCTCTCAACCAAGCCCAAGTCACCTACCAGAAACAGATAAGAGTCAACAAATAGTAGAAAAACCCGTGGGTGCCTATGATTTAATTAACGACCTAACAAAAACCTTCTCGCACATTTCATTTTTAGATTTACTAAAAAACTCTCCTGCTCACAGGGCTGCTCTTTTAGAAGCATTAGGTTTAGGTCATTTAATTAACATCACTCCACCTCCTGAAACACAGGTAAATCATGTAGATTTTGATATCCATCCTCCGGGACAGCCGGACAAGGATGTCGAATTCATATTCGAAATAAGTAAAATGCCTACAGATGCTGAGATTGCATGCCGAGGTGATCCAACCTTACACTTACAAGTATGGGTTTATAATAACTACGTAAAACAAGCAATGGTTGATGATGGGGCTGCAGTTAACATAGTCCCCTTCTCTTTCCTTCAAAAGTTAGGATATGGGGAAACAAACTGTTCCACCACTCGAAATACATTGAGAGGCTATGATAGCCTTAAAGCCACTTCGATTGGAACTATAATACTACCGGTCACCTTAGGACCCAAAACAATCTTGACTGAGTTTTATATTATAGATCGGAAACTAATTATAATATGATCCTCGGCCGGCCATGGATACACCGAATGAAGGCAATCCCTTCTACGTTATTCCAAGAAGTAAGATTCTTGCATCTAGGAAAGGTGTTTGTAGCCAAAGGTGATCCAAAACCTTTCGATATACACCTAGCTGACTTAAAGAAAAGACCAGGTGTGCACTCGGAATTTGAACTTCCAACAAACCAACTTAATAAACCCACTGACGCAAAACCAGAGGAGAAGTTGGTACCTACAACGGATCTTGAAACTATCAGCATAGCCAAAACAACCCCAACCCCCAAAGATAAGGCTAAAGAAACGGTATCATTAGGGACTACTGCAAAAATCGTTGAGTTAATAGAACAAGATTTACCAATGTTCTTACCATTTGATTCAGTAGGCATAGGATATTCACTAGGTGTTGGTTCCCTTCCATCAGAGGATCTCTGCATGGTAGAAGTGGAGTGCGCAAATGCAGCAGATACCCCAACATCTATACTCCCAGCTAAGTATTGGACTCTCCATTTTGATGGAGCTAAATGCCGTTATGGAGCGGGGGCAGGTATAATTCTTACTTCACCCGAAGAGAAAGTCCTGCCATTTGCCTTTAAGCTAAATTTTGAATGCACAAACAACGGCAATGAGTATGAAGCCCTCCTCCTTGGCCTCACCTTAGCCAAAAGAATTGGTGTTGATAACATCAGAGTCTTAGGAGACTCGCAATTAGTAACAAATCAAGTTTCTGAAGTATACGAAACCAAAGCCGAACACTTGCAGCTTTACAAAGAAGCCGTATTAGATTTAAGCAAGGCGTTTAACTTTATATCCATTGAAGCAATCCCGCGAGAGAAAAATCTTCTCGCCGACTCAATAGCAACTTCAGCATCACGTTTTACTCCAAGCAATGAGTTAGAGGATACCCATTTCACGGTATCCATTCGTGATGAACCATTGATAAAAACAATGACAAATCCCCTTTTAAACAGAAGTGAATCTACCATTCTGGATCAGGTTAATAGTGATGTGGCTACTTTGGATTATTTAAACGCCTATGCGGCACTACATCTCTCCTATCATACGATAGATTTGTCCTTAATCCCACATTCATCTTCTTACTGCGGAAATCCCATAATGGAACCTAGCATATAGCAGTAGAAAATAGGGATGATTTGGATTTACCCCCAGCACCACCTGAGTTTGAAGAGGGTAACACCTCTTTGATCGAAGAAACAATCGATGTCAACATCGGAATGGAGGATGAACCAAGAATCTTGAAATTAGGGTCCTCGTTAACCCCAGAAGAAGTAGAAATACATACTCGGATCCTCAAAGAACATCAGAAGGTGTTTGCATTTAATTATAAGGAGATGACAGGCGTCGCACCCCACATCGTGGTACACAACCTCGTCACTAAGTCTGATGCAAAGCCGATTAAACAAAAATCAAGACCCATGAAACCCAAGGTAGCTCTCATGGTGAAGGAGGAGGTAATAAAACTCCTCAGTAGGATTTATCAAACCGATCGACTACTCCCATGGGTATCTAACATCGTTCCCATTCTCGAAGAATGGAAAGATACGCATCTGCATAGATTTACGAGACATTAACAAAGCATGTCTAAGGGCGACTTCCGTTGCCATCTATTGATGTCATTGTTGATCTGTATTTGGGTTTGAACTTTTGTCTCTCATGGATGGATTCTCGGGATATAATCAAATCAAAATATCGAGCAAGATCAAGCTAAAACCACGTTTATAACTCCTTGGGAACCTATTACTTTACGTTGTTATGCCATTCGGTCTCAAAAACAACGGTGCTTTACATACCCGGTGAGCTATGACATATATATTTCACTGATCTAATCCATAAAATCATGGAATCCTACGTAGATGACTTGTTGGCTAAGGCCAAGAAGCGTTGTGACCATCGAGAAGTACTCCGCGTCATTCTTTCACGCCTAATAGAATACGGAGTCACACTAAATCCGAGAAAAATGCGTCTTTGGCGTAACGGGGGAAGCTCTAGGTTACATCATATCGTCACGAGGATAGATGTTGATCGACCAAAATTTGGGCTGTCCTCGAAATGGTCCCACCTTGAATGAATGCGGAATCGGGTCATTTCTCGAGAAAGCTGGTGCGCAATCCGGAGATTTATCCCGGACTTAAGCTTCGCCATTCATCCATCAACAATTTACTCAAGAAGGATTATAGCATTGATTGGACCGAAGTATGATAAAGCCTTTGATGCGATTAAGCGTTTCTGTTGTCACCACCTACGCTAATGCCACCTAAGCTAGATCACCGTTAATTTTATACTCACGAGCTACGATGTCTCGTTAGCTTGTATGTTGGCCCAAGGGCGATGACAAGAGAGAACGTGTGATTTATTTCATTAGCCGAACATTGCTCGACTATGAAACACATTATACACAGCGAGAACGAGAATGCCTTGCCATAGTCTTTCTTCTACTAAACGCTTAAGACACTATATCTTTGAACCAAGAAACAAGGGTCATGGTAAAAACGGACCATTTACGAACTTTCCTCACACAAGAGATCCTTGTCTAAAAAGGTTGGTTTTTTATAACCTTAATGGGAGAATTCGAATTAACATTTGTAAATCAGAAGTCGGTTAAAGGACAAATCATTGCGGATTGGTTAGTTGATAACCCATTAGATGGAGGTGATTTAGTAGATTTAGACTTTCCAGATGAGTGCGTATACTACATCGAAACCCGACCCTCTATCTCTGAGTGTCCCTGGTACACTGATATCATTAATTATATCATGGACCATACATACCCAGAAGGAGCTACACAGCAACAAAGAAGGTGGTTACGTATTATCGTAGCCAAATATATCATCATAGAGCAAGTACTCTATCGAAAAGCATTCGATGGAATGCTCCTAAGATGTGTCGACACAGAAGAATCCAAGAAGATTCTCCATGAATCCCACAGTGGAATATGTGGAGGCCACTTCGGTGGCCATGCCACCGCTCGAAAAATACATCGAATGGGCTATTTCTGGCCCACTCTAGAACATGATGCAATAGAGTTTGTACGCAGGTGTCATAAGTGCCAAGAATTCTCCCATGAGATCCACATGCCGGCACAACTCTGCAACCAATCGCTACTCCATGGCCCTTTTCTACATGGGGCCTAGATTTGATAGGGAAATTCTCTCCCTCATCTATAGATGGCCATAATTTTATAATCACGGCCACTGAATATTTCACCAAGTGGGTAGAGGCTATGCCTCTTACTACTGTACCTAGTTCTGTAATCGCCAAGTTCATTTTAAACCAAATCATTTGCAGATACGGTATCCCGCAAATCATTATCTCCGATAATGGAACTTCTTTTAAGAATGAAGAGGTTCGCGAACTATGCAATAAATTTAAGATAAGCCATCATACGGCTTCCTTGTATTACCCTCAAGCCAACGGATAGCAGGTGAAAGCAGACAAACAAGACAAACTTTGAAAGCCATTCTCCTTAAAACTATGAAAGAAAACAAGCGAGATTGGCATTTGAAGTTATATCCGGCCTTGTGGGCCCACCAGAACCTCAATAAGAACACCAGCGGGGAGCCACTCCTTTCTCACTTAGTGTTGGGGCGAGGCGATTCTCCCACTCGAGGTTGAAATACCCAGTCTCCGCATTTCATTACAAGGGATTCTGGATGAAGACGCTTATAGAGAAGCACGTCTTTCCCAACTAGAAAGCCTAGATGAAACTAGGTTAGATGTTGAACAACGACATAGAATCTATCTTGAACCGGATGTGCTTGGCGATACAACAAAGGTCTATGAACGTGACATATACGAAGGTGATCTAGTTCTAAGGCTAGACAGCCGGATCGACAAGAAGACCGGCGAAGGAAGGAAATTCCGGCCCAAATGGTTGGGCCCATACCGAGTCATGAAGGACTATGGAAGCGGTGGTGCATACCTCTTATATGCACGCTAGAAGGTGAGAATTTGGCGAAACAGTCAATTCCCTTCACCTCAAGCGGTTCTACGCATAAGCAGCTAGCACTACTTATATATATTTACATTGCATCTTCATATAGATTAAGATCATTTTGTCCACTTGTTTCTTACATAAATGGTGATCAAGGAATCTATTCTCAAAGCAATTCATTACAAACTCATGATGTTGTTGGCATAAACTCTTTAATCATACCTCTCCATTTTCATGATGTCATCAAATTATCTCGGAATCATTTTATCAAATAAAGCTAGATATGACAAAGTCTTAACGGTAACCATACCAAGATCTGCAAGTTTATTCTCGCTTTGATTTCTTCTTAGGGTAGGTGTCTTGCCTGTATGTAGTGCATTCTAGAAGCTTCATGGTGTCACATCTATCCCATATGTATATCTCTTTGGAAATAAGCACATACTGACGTTTTACTCAAGAAAACAAGTCAAAAGTGATTAAACAGAAAATTTTAATTTTACACATTTCCTTGCCCCACCAACCTTCGGTGATGAGCTTGCGTCTCTTACTAGTGACGTAGGGGTTGGGAAAGGATGGAAATGCCCTTACTCTTTATGCTTTTCCCACGGTGTTAAACCCACGCTTCTTACTAGTAGCATGGGGCAAAGTGTAGGGAGTCCTCTTGACAAATAAATGCAAATGGTCATACACAAACAATTCAAACTTTGAAACTTTGAGTCAAAAATAAATGAATCAGATGTTCAAAATTCCAAGAGAGTTAAAATCCTAAAAACCCAGATTTTGTCTACTATGTGGCCATCTACGGATCTAAGTCTAGATAAACCGCAAAGTAAGTTGCATTCTAAACTATGAAGTCACTCGGGTAGAGTAAGCTTGTAGCTTCCAATTTGGTTCCACCAAAGCTTTGTCTGTCTTTCATCACTATCATTTCAGCTACACCTCATAACTTGTGCCCTTTCTAGCTCTCGGTGATGAGCCCTCGCATCTTACTAGTTGCGTGGAGTTAGGAGTGGGGCAAGTTTATCTATTCATCATATTGGTTTGTATTCATCACTCTGCCAAAAAACAAACATGAGGTATCCAAAATTGCTTCTGAAAGCTAAGATTCAAAATCACATTATATCTACATATATCGGCATCATGAAATACACAAAAGGAAACAAACATTTGCATCATTTGTTCTCCATTGCATACATTCTAAAAGCATATAAACATACATCGTAGTATACATAGGGAAACTGGAAATAGAAAGGAAACTATGAGTGCCAAGATTTTGATCCAAAATAAATACGTATATATAAATGATCAATGTTTATATACAATGCCATCATGCACTAAGCATGGTCAAAATGCTCAAAGAGCCCGTGATATACAAAAGAATATATAAAACAAAATCTCACGAGAGCAGTGGCCTCTCGGTCCCTCGCGACCCCTCAGAAGGTGCACGTCCACGCTAGGACTCGGCTGCGCCGCGCTCACTGAATGTACGGAGGGCTCAGGATCCCGAGGAGCAGCCGCAGTCTCACCACGAGAACGGCTCCTCATAAGACGCTCAGCCATCCTGTACCCCGCTAGCTCGGTGTGAAGGGTCGATACCATCCTGGCCACATGCCAGACTGGAGCAAAGACGTCGGTATGCCTACCGGCTGAAGGCTCCCCAGCGTCTACGGACATCTCTGCACGCGTCCTATCCATGGGGATCATCAGGGAATCAATACATACCCTGTGGATCAAATCCCGCCACTCATCAACAGTCTCTGCAAACAAAGGAGAAAACAAGTTAGAAACCAAGCAAGAAATTAGGAATACAAGATTGCAACTAAGGAGAGCCTACAAATAAACATTAAAAGGGAGAAAGGGTAACTTACTCGGATCACCAGGCCTCCAGGATGGGTCATTTGGGGCCGGCACTGCCGGATGATGCCATTTGCCAGGCGAGGGCTGCTCTGTGGCGGGAGCAACGTGTCGCCCATGCGGACTCATCCTCTCCACCATGGCCCTAGGAGAGTGGCTCCTCTGAAACTAGAGTATCCCTCTCTGCGCTCTGCTCAACCCTCTCTGCCTGCATGATATCCTGAGTGTCATGCCACTCAGGATCGCTGTCATCGGTCTCCTCCTCTGTTCCTCCCTCTGTGAACTCCTCAGACTCGGAGTCAATATCAATAGGGTCATCAACTGCTTGAGCGGGACCATGGCAATCTGAAGCAAAGGTGCAGGCGCACCGCTCTCCCTCTAGCACGAACTATCCTCCCGGCTCTGATAGGGAATGCCGGGTAACCAGCTTTGTCCCGACCTCGGCCTCTGGCCCCCTGCAGCCTCACGGGCTGATCACGTGGCTAGGCGCCCTTTGGGGGAAGCATACCCGTATATGGTAGGCCAAAGCTGGAGAGAACCCGGCGAAAGGGTGCACCTCCACTCGTCCCACTCTATCAATGAGCTGCCCTGTGGTGGAGCAGGAGATCAAAGTAAGAGTCTCCTCGCCCCATATGCCCGCCATGGTCTGATACGGTGTCGCCTCCATGTCGGCAGTAGTCAGGGAGGCAGGCCCAGGGCGATGAGGTGCTCTAAGCACCGACATGTTTGTCCATCTCGCTGCCCTAACAGCTCCAGGATCTGCCACCTCCACACCCCTGCCATAGGGGATGAAATGCTCATAAACCCAACTCATGACTAGAGTCGGGTGGCTCAATGACTGCCCCTGTAAATGGACCACCCTGTATAGATCGTGGTAAGTGGTCCCAAGAATGTCTGCTCCCCAAGCGTATATCCGACCGTGCCCCTCTATACGTGCGAATAATGGGGGCCCAGTGGTATAATAATGTGTCCCCTCCTTGTCCCCGATCAATCTCGAGGCGAGGATCCCCATGATGGCTGTCGAAAATACGGGATGGGCAAGAAGGAATAGATCGAACTCTCACCCCCTTCTTGACCCAGTAGAGATGGTGCATCTCTCCATATATATCGCCCCATTTGCATGCGTATCTGTGCCCGTGAGCTCTTTCTCTAAAGTGAGTCGCCTCCCAGATGATCGGGACCCCAGAATGCGGTAGACGTCCTCGATGTAATGGTCCACTCACCACGGACCCCAGGCGATCGGAAGGTGTTCGGTCCGCATCCCAGTATGAAAACAAGTCACAAAGGATGTGACTAGATGGTGTAACATGGGGCACGCGCGATGCATGCTGCATATGCTTGGCCCTGCGAAGTGTGTCCTCCTCATCTGTGAGAGGGCATCTAGTACCCACAGGAGCGATCACACTCCCTCTCTCTCTCCATCGGATGTACTCCTCTCTCGCCTGCATACACCCAAAAACACACAAAACAAAGTAAGTTAGCATCCAGGCAATACTGAGAAAGTCATAAAAGCACATAGAAATGCTAGAAATACAAACACAATCTCAAAAACAGGTTCCTTTTGCATTCTGTGCAAAACCGCCGCCCTGAGCAGGGAGGCGGTTTTGTAACCACCACCTTAAAGGCGGTGGTCATGTAACCGCCGCCCTGAGTAGGGCGGCGGTCATGTAACCGCCGCCCTGGGCAGGGCGGCGGTCGTGGTCCGAAAACCCACGTGGGTTTTTAAGCTAAAAAGGCCTAAAAAGTGCAAAAAACGGCCATTTAACCTAAAAACAGAGCCTACCCAGTAGGCGCCCCCCCTAGGTGGACCTTTTAACACTAGCATTTTCAAAAATGCCCCCATTGCAGAGTATTTAGCATTTCAAAATTAAGGGGGGAAAAACAATAAACTGAAGAAAACTAACCTGTGATCACTGAGGTCGATGTTCCACACGTGGAGGCATGATCACTATCTCACTGCGACGTTTTGACTCTACTCACGCAAGAAACCGTCACCATGGGTCCCAGAGCTCAAAATCAACCAAATCAACTCACGCAAATGAATAGGAAAATGGGCCCACTTTCATACATATAGCACTCTGTTTCGTTTTAAAATGACTTTTCACAGGTTTGGAGCGCTGATGGAGGTAAGTTCCTATCCCCACACAAATGGTACGTTCTCATTCCCTGTTATTCTTAGCGTTTATTTTTCAAACTATTGTATCTATCTGCACTTGAGTTCTCTTTTCATTTTGCAGGTAGCGGGAATATTGGATGGCGTCATTTCAACACACGGACGTGTCAGGTATAACTTCTAACTTCCCATTTCGGGACTGCCATACTCGGACCCACCGTTTTACGCCTCTTCATGGCTAAAACGCGCTTCTCGAGGGAAGCGCATATGTACGTACCCAAAATTGTAAGGTCTTGTCTTTGCCGAAACAACGTGACAAGTGCCCCAATGATGATCTGAGTCTCCTCGCAGGTGTTCGGGATCCGGAAAAGCTCTCAGTATGCGTTAACATCCCGCATGCCCAGCTTAGCCCCGCGTCCTTTGTTTTCCCTTTTTCCCTCTTTTCTTGGCCTTTTGCTCTTGATGGCAAAACCGCCGCCTGCGTGGGCGGCGGTCTCGTGACCCCGCCACCTGATCGGGCGGCGGTCCTGCCAACCATCCTGCTTCCTTTACGTGTTTTCGAGAAAAGCGTTTTAACGCGACTCACGTAAAAATCAACGTTTCACCAGCTTTCCTTGCCGACTTGGGCTTGCATTTATGTTTTTGGTCCCCTGGAATAGTGTTTGGCCATTGTTTATAGTTTTAGAGTTCAATTTGGTTTTGATCTTTGGGTGAATGAAAAGCTATAAATAAATGGTTTGTGCCTGAAAACAAATGATCGCCCCTCATTCACTTTTCATGCTCTCATTTTCATAGTTCAGTCTATTATTTTGCTTAGAAGCCATAGTTTCATTCCTTTGCATGTTTAGTTAGCATTGTTCAGCTGTTGGTAAGCCACAAATCCATCTTGTGCAAGCAGTGTTGTTGTTTCACCCAATCCATTGGAGTAGAATAGCTTAGGAAGCCATTAAAGTTGCGAGTTTTGCTCCTCAAAACAGGATAGTTTCGAGTTACGGACGCTTTATGTTGCATGACTCATGATAAATCCCTTAGGAATTGCATAAGCCAAGCTCGTACTCTTGCGCTATCCCTCTCCTACTCGCATTGTATTGATCACGTATTATGAGCTACCTTTGTCCCAACATCTACTTACGTTGATGCTTTAGCATTACACGCTTTTACGGATTCACGTGAACACGAAGGAGCAGGAAATCACACTTGAGGGGACAAGATCATACACGCCATTGGATCCGCCAGCATTTACTGCGAATCCAGGTTCTAGCTTTCAAAGTTCTAAAGTTAGAAATATATCAAATAGAGTAGATAATCACTTCTTTTCGATTAAGTTTACTTTCGATATTGCCGGGAAGGCTTTGTGGGGATTGATAGTTTTCCGAGAAACTATGATTCATTCCTCACTTCTAAGGTAGGATCGAAAGTCTGGCAAATAGATTAAGCAAGTTATTTCATTATTTAGAATAGATCTACAAATTGCAGAGACAAATAACTACACTCGGTTATTTTGTTTGTTTTAAGTTTTATATTAGTTGTCAAATTCTAGATACGTTTAAATAGGTGCTTTCTTGCATTCTTAAGGTTTCTCAGAAAATACAAAAATAGAAAATATATATATGTTCTAGGTTTATTCCACGTAGTTAAAATTTACTTTGTTGCAATTAGATTTATATTATCGTTTTGTATGACAATCACGGGACCCAGGGAGCCCAGGGAATACGTATTTGAGCCAATTGTGCCTCAACCCAATCTCGTCACGGCAATAGTTGACATAGATCAAAACCTTAGAATACAAATCTTCCAAACAACAACAGATTTACGACAAATCAGCTCTCAGTTGAGGGGATTAAATATAGAAGACGACCAAGCACACACACATTTTGGTCAAATCAACCGAACTCTGATTACCTAGGCAAACATACATGATTTGTAGAAGGGTTCGAAGAGAACAAACATTTGGTTGTGATCCTTTGGTCCCACGGATGCGGGAGACACTCTTCTAGATATAGATACCGGCCTAAGAATCCGAGGTTGCGAGAACACATGAGGTACTGCACGAGAAGATCGCGCGAGTTATTGATCCTAAATATAGAAGGCGAGAAAGCATATGATTATTGGATCTTAGGGATTAGGACTTGATTTTGTACATGACCATAGCAGGACCGCAATGACCAAGAGTCTACGGTTGTGATCCACAAATCCCGTAACCTAACGAATCCATAAGTCAATCGGACATAGACAGCTTTGGCCTACGTATATTAGTATTTAGATCTACCCCACTTCCACCTACCATCGTCGAATAGTTATCCTTACTAGATATAGCGGCTAACAAAGCTAGAGAATTCTGGACTAGGCCAGAGAATCGTCCGTAGAGTCGATTGTATTCACCATCCACCATATGACCTTATCGGAGACATACACGAAACTATCCCGAGTCATTTTCCACGTATTCCACAACCCATAGATCGAATCACGCGAGAGCTTCGATATTGATTGGAGCCTTGACGATCATCCTTGCCGATCGATCTATCACACCGATTCGAGTTAGAAGGGCTTTCTTTGCCTTAGATTCACAAATTCCACTAGTGCGTATTGAAGACATTAGTTTGAAGATTGCAGCCTTTATTTGGAGGGTTTCCAGTTGGCCATTTTCATATCTGAGGGTTGGAATATCATCTTCTATATTTGTAAATGTTATTTCCAAAGTTTCATAGTTTGTGCACTTGTATTCGGGAAGCTATGAATTTTAGAAGTTTTCCAGTTGTTTAGGGCCCACTGTAATTTTCTGGCAGTGTTATATTGTTTGAAAAATTCCAAAAATAGTTTTCTTATGTTCTTTATAATATTAGCAAGCTCTCTTTAAATTTTCAAGTGATTTGAGTGGATATTTTGGGAGTTATTAATTTTCTTGATTATTTGCTCTAACTAGTTAAAAACTACAAAAATCGGTATTTTATTTGGCTACAAATTTTCAATATTTTGTGTTATTTAAATGGTATCCCACAAGGGATATTTCAACAACTTTCCAAGAATCTGCATGGTAAGTGTAACCATCTGACCCTCGTCTCATAATTTCCCTAGAGAAATTAGATTCCTCCTTAGGCTAGGAACATGTCGACATTCTTGACACCCAGTGTTACCATTCAATTTAACTTGAACAATGTCTTTTCCAACAAAATTTCATAGTTTCAATGTTATTTCCAAAGTTTCATAGTCGCTCCCACTCAAACAAGAAACCCTCTGCAAGATTTTTTTACCAAAACAAAACTGCTCTAATACCCCTGTTAGGATCAAAATATAGATGAACAATAAAAGTGGAATTAAAACGAGAAATAAAAGAAGCATGCAAACGTGGTTCACCCAATTTGGGCCACATCCACCGAAACAAGTTAGACTTCTCCTTTACTCAGTCTGAGGAATACAATACAATTCTCTCTTTCTCATACATCAAAGAGTAAATCCATGCACATATATATAACTTGTGCACCTCTTTGTAAAAGTTTGCTTCAACCACAAGCAACCTAAATATCACATGCTTATTAATAAAATAAACATAAAAATAACAACTCTAGTCTATTAATAAGACAATGCTATTTTTATCCATGACCATGATTTCCTCCCAAAAAATAAAAAAAAGAAAAACAAATAGCCACGTTAGCTTGCAATGAGGCCCCACAACTTCAACAGAAAAACCCTCAAAAGAGAGACAAAATTTACCCAGCTACTTTTGGAGGAGAACAAGGTTAATTGATGAGAGATCACATAGAAAATGGTTAATGACATATTTGAAAAAGACCAACGAGATTTCTCTGAGAATTAAAGCACGAAGGGGAGACCACCGTTTGAAAGAAGGAAAGGCCGTACTAAAAAAAAACAATTTCAAGACTCCTATAAACAAACTATCTCTCAATATACATTTGACAAAGACAAAGACAATTAATGAATAATTTTGCCCCTTCAAAAGCTAGGATGTTTTATTTTGTAAAATAAAGGTGAAAGATCAAGTATATATTATAATCATGGATTATACTAGTCCAGCCACAATTTCTCATTTGAGTCTTAATTTATTTCGTTGTGAAATAATAATAATAATAATAATAATAATAATTTGCTAGGTTTGAAAATTGATAGTGATAGGTTGTATTTCATATTTTTGGATATAAATTTGAGTTTAAATTTGATAGTTATAGACAGTGATATATTATAAAATAATATTTAATGTGAAATTTATTTGTTATATCATATATTTTATTATAGAATAAAATAAATTAGGAAGAAAATATTTCAAATGAATTTCTATATACCAGTAGGTACAACAATTCTGCAAATGCATCCTATGTTAAATGCAGAATTCTTCGACTTCATCCCTTAAGTATCTTCGGGTCTTTGATCCCGGCCTCATCCCTTAAGTATTTTTAGGCCTTTGCCTCAACAAAATTGAACCTAGTGGGCTCTTTGTGAGCCAAGCAATTTCTGCTTTGGGTCAACGACCATTCAATTAAGTGAATTTGTTTTGATTGTGTATATAAATAATTTGTTGTAAATTATTATAATTTAACGTATTTATTTACCTTTGATTTCTTACATTTATATTATATTTATTTATCTTTTACATATATTTATCTAATATATGTATACTAGTTATTTATCAGATTAAATTATTTCATAAATTGGTAACTGTTTTAATTAAGTACAAAAAAATCAAAACCATAATTATAACTAATTTATATTTTCAAAAAAAAAAAAAAATTTAAAAAATATAAGAAGAAAATAATCAATTAATTTTTACTCGAAAAGAAAATTGTAATACCTCATACATGTCAATTAGACATTTACTTTTAAAACCTTAGAAAAATCCGCTAAAAAATCTCATTAAAAAAACTTCTATTAAAATAATTATATGGGGTTTTGTTATGAAAACACTTAAAAAATTCTATCTAAAGCTAAATTCTAAACATATAAAACGAAATATTGTTCGATAATAAAAATAAGACAAAAATTTAACCATTCTAGCTACTAGATTAAAAAAATCTAAAACCTAACCCACACACTTTTTAGACTTTCCACCTAATTACACACTATAGACAAGAGTTCGTAAAGTATTACAAAGCAGGACTACGTCTCTCCTCTCCAAATGAAAAAGTATTCTATGTTTTCACAGGGACTTATCTTAAACCTGCAAATACAGATTTTGATCTCTCTTTCTTGCCTTACTTTTTAACAAAATTTTAAAAAGAATTTTAAAGATGTCAATCAACAATTTTTCATATATATGTGTGCATGTTTCAGTATGTTCATGTTTATGTGTTTTGACATATAAAGAATATATGTATATAAATAATAAATTGTATGTTTCATATTATGTTTACATTTATTTGTTTCGATTTAGAAAGGATGACCCCACACACATATATATCATTTAAATTGTATAATTCAATCCATGACAATTCTATTGTTCATAATAATTATATTGATATAAAACCTATTATTGTATTTATACTCGTCAAAGATGATGTAATAATAAACATTATTTCCATCATCAAATTTTAAATACAATGGTAAATAGAGGATTTGTTTCTTAACACAACGGATCCCTCCACCTTTACAATTTAAGGTTGTGTATATATTAGCATTTGCATTTTTAGGGGTGTAATGAATGCGTTGTAGGAAAGTTAAAGGTTTTATTATTGAAATTGTTTTTGTATAGTTGTTTTTGAATAACTCAAAAATTTCATTCTTAAAAAGTTGTGAGTAAAAAGAACATGTCTATTAATTTTTCCCATAAAAGATATATCTGTAGGCTTCAAATTAGACATTCACTATGATCATCAAGCGATATTTAAATAACAATGATTTTTGATATTGACCATCAAAATATATAGAGGACTATTAATAATACATTGATATTAAAAATATAGAATTAAGTCTACATTTATTTATTTTATTGAACAACACACTTTTATTAATATAAACAAGAGATATACAACATTGATTGTACAAAAGATGGGTGGAAAAATCACATCCTAAAATTCTAATCACATCGAGCCAGTTAGGCCTTGAGAAGGAGGCCAATTACATCAAAAATATAATAAAAGTGCGATCATCAATCAAAAATGGGCAAACAAAACAAGGAGCCAAAAACTAGGCGGCGAGCCGAAACATGGCGGTCGAGGGAGGAGGTGGAGGGCTATCCGACTTATCGCCCCAATCGAAACTAGGGTGAGTCGATTCGAGGATGGGCTTCCATCCACTTTCATTATGATACTGTTGTTGCTATTGTTGTTGCACAAGATTATCACAAGACGATCGAGAGGGATAAATGACAAGTGCTAATCGAGGAAACTTGCCATGTTGAGATACATTCCAACCTGCTCCACCGAGTCACCAGGTAACCTAAAACCACACCATGGGTGGGGATGGAGACCGAGGCGAGGAGACAACCGATAATGAGGAGAGGGCTCCATTGGCTCTGCAAGCATCACTGTGAAACCCCAACCCCAAGGAAGAGTGGGAGAGTGGCGCGATCGAGGTGGCGAGCAACGACAGAAGGTGCATCGGGATGAACCTGGCCGCCACACAAGGAGCGGTGGTCCAGGTGATCGAGCATGCGTTGGAGGTGTTCGACCTCCGGCCAAACTTTCTATCTTTCCAAAGATGAAATAGAATACTAGTTACGAATATCCATAAGAACATCAATCTCAATCTCGTTATAAGAAACCCCTATTAGGATAAATATTTATTTTCATAGTTACATTTAAAAATACGTCAATAATTATTGACATATATGGATTGGGAAATTGAATTTTTGACCATAATTTTGGAAAGATGAAACAAACATAAGTCAATTGCATTACAAGAAAAATAAGACATTTTTCCTGTTGTTAGTTTGAAAGGTAGAAATCTAAAAGAGGCCATACACATTTCTTAGTCGTTAAATCGTATCATTTTAGTATGTTTGTGTACTTGTTAAATATTGGGCCAAATTGGAAGTTATTAACACTTGTGTTGACTTTTGATGGTCATCTTCTTAAGGCCCCATAACTATCTTCATCTTTTCCTTTTTTTCCTTTTCATTTTTCCCTATGTTATAAGCATCCACCATGCTCTAGAGTTTGTTAGGAACACGACCCACATTTTTACCTTTTGTGTGGCTTCCTTAAGATAAATTGAGTGTGTCCTTCTTTTCTTATCTTTTCACTCTTTAACTATTAGGTGTGGAGTGCAGGTGCCAATAGGATATTTATTTGAATCCATTTTGTCTATAAATACACAAGTATTGTAATTCATTTAGACATTAAGGAAAATACATTAAAATATTAATAAAGAATAGAGTTGTTTTTATGATAATATTTATTTATAGAAATTTATTTTAAAAATAAAAAAGCTTTTGCATTTGAAACATTAATCTGATATAATAATCTATGTAATATTGAGAGTGTTGAAAATCACGAAGTACATAAAGAAAACACATCAAAATTCGAACAAGATAAGTGAATACAAAACAATAAGAATCGATTAATCAATTAACACTAGAAAAAGCATATTAGTGGGATTATTTAGTTGAATAATGGGAGGAGAGGTGCTCGTTGCTCTCTCTTCTTCCTCTAAAACCCACACCCCTATGGTTTGCGCCTTGGGAGCTTTGCTACAGGGGTGTCATTGACCAGAGAATGAGAGCGTGGGTGCTTCAGGAGTCTTTGGCATATCACATGGATGTTTGATATTGGTGGCGGTTTGTTGGGTTTTATGGTGGCAACAACCACTTTTCTGTTTAGATCTATATACTTGGTTTGCTTGTGTTTCAGTCACGTTTATGGTGGCGGTGGAGGTGAATTTGTTTGGTGTTTGTGGCTGGCTATTGGATAGTCATGGCGAGACGTCTTGGCCACTAGTTTGGTGTTTTCCTCTGTCGTTGATTAGTCCTTCATCTTTGAGATTTGTTTTTGCAACGGTGGACTTTATTGCTTAATTTGTGGCTTTGTAGAGTTATTTTGGTTGTTTTTGCCATTATCCCTTCATGCTTGAGGCGATCGTGTTTGGATTGAGTCTTGTGGTTGAAGGCCCCCACACATGAGCCAAAAACATGAAGAAATGTGTGCTCAAGGGCGCCTTCCGACAACAAATGCGAGTTATTGCAGCGGTACTTTCTATTGCGAGAGGTTCTTTGGAAAAGTCGGGAGAAGCGCCGACATATCTATCAGACACATACAATTTTTAATATTTGATAATAAGTTTCAACCTTATACAAACCGACACATGTTTTTATATTTATTTTTTCATTATAATATTTTTTAAAATGGGGAAACTCAAGACATGACACTACAATTTTGCATGTGCGGGAAACGATGGTTTTATCCCTCCCACATCAACATTGGGCACCCTTCCACAATCTGCAATTTTTTTTCTCATGTGCGGGGCTATGAGTCAACTTATGGTGTTTTTGTATGACGGCAATGGTTCTTTGTCAACGACAATATTGATTGGTCTTTGCCTAGTCCCTAGTCTATTCATGGTGGTGACCATACTTGGCCAGTCTTGTTTGTACTACTCTATTGATCCCAATCTTGGTGGTGTTAGTTTTTAATTTTTGGCTTGCTTTTATTTTGCGGGAAATGAGGGTTTGTTTTCCCATCTTGGCATACTTGATGATTTTATTTCGGCTTTATGTTTTTGGCCTTCCTTTCCACTTCTCTTATTGGCCAAGGTTTGTTCTTGGAGGGCCTTGCTAGGTTTTGGTTGATGCTTATTGGGTTTTTGCTTGATGGGACCTCATCCCCACTAATAAGGTGGTTTTGTGTGGGATGGGTTTTATTGTATCAAAAGGGTTGTCCCTCAATGGTGAGGATGATGGCTTGTTAAGTCATCCACCATGGTACAAGTTCCTCTAAATACTTAACATGGAGAGTCCAAGCGGATAGGCCCAGGGTAGTTCCTTAGGTGACTTTTGAATTGGATGCCCCTTAGTTGTCTCTACTTAGCTGAAAAAAAACTTTGATATTGATATACACTTACTTAACTTGTGTCTATCGATTATATGTAATCTTTATTCTAACAATAAGATAAAGATGTCATATATTTATATGAAATTATTGTTTTCCCATCAAAATAATATAGTAATCAATAAACACTAGAGAGCAACTAACTAATCTCTTAACAATCATTACCTACACAACTGATTGCACGGACGTTAACATTGGAACCACATTCAAAAATGTGGCATTGCTAGTTTCACTAACTAAATATCATATAAACTTAGCCTAAGTAGTTATTCATCAAATGAGAGGGCACTAAGACGATTAGCCGTCCTTGAAAAAGGGCACAGGCCATACCTGGCGGCCACATATTCTTCTGGTCTTCATTTACAGAGGACAGACCTGGTCACTCCTGCTTTGGATAACTGGTCTTAAATCTTCACTGTAGAAAATCTTGTCCCTCAAGGACCACTCTTTTTCCTAAATCATTACCATCACGATTCGCGAGGAAGGGTTTGAGGGCCGCACAAACAAAAATCTATCCACAATCCTTTACAAACAAAATGTCATCGACTTTTTCTTTGTAATACTATATACGTGGTACCAATGTGATGGTGTCTTTTTCTTAAAAGCTATGCATTCATTGCAAGCACATTGTAGAAGACAAATTGATAGACAATGAAGTGGACATTACTGTCCCCACTTACACTGGGCAAGGCACCACATGTTCTGCTTCTACACCACTAAAATCCCATATTTCAAGCATCTTGTACAGAATCTGTACTATTACTTTTATTATTTCCTCAATAACTCCTGGTCTGATAATGTTCACATCTTTTTATAGGCTTTCAATCTTCATCTTTCTTACCAAGCACCATTTTTTCTTCTCAAAGTGTTCTTTTATTTCAATTGTTGTTAGCCTTAGCTTGTAAGCCAATTCCATTTAGTTTGTGGTAGAATTCTGCAATGGCAAGGAACAAAGGAAATCCCCAAGCCCTGCTACTGAAGCACATAATCAAATCCCTGTGCAGGTTTGTCAATGCCCACAAGGGGGGTGGGTATGCTCTCTCTCCAAAGAGCAGAAGGTATTTCAGCTTTGGAGATGAGGAGGTTATGGCAAGATCATGTGGTGCCCTGCGCACGGATGTCCCCAAAGGACACTGTGCAGTATATGTTGGTAGTGCACGCACTAGGTTTATCATCCCCACCGACTATTTCAATCATACTCTGTTCCGGGCACTGCTGAATAAGGCAGAGGAAGAGTATGGGTTTGATCATCAGATGGGACTTACCATTCCCTGTGAGGGAATTCCTTTCCAGCATCTCACATCCATGTTGGAGAAGAATGATCCAGCACTTAGAAATATGGAGCTGGGTGAACTCATTCAGTTTCCTTCCCCAAAGGAATTAGACCTTGACTTAATACGGTAGAAGCTACAAAGATGCCAGATCTGAGAGATATTCATTTATCCTGCAAATGTGCCACTGCTCACTGCTTCATCTCCATTTGTCCCAATGCCATTTGGGTGTGGCAGATTGAAAGAGAAATGATAACCGGGCAGATGGATGGAATTTCTATCAACCTCACAAATCAACAAGACCTCATTGGCAAAGGAAATTTTTGAACCGCAATTTTGTCTGAAGAGTGAAACCTGTTTCAGATTTCTGCAGAGAAATAGAAGCAGAACAGGCTGTTATCCAACCATGTTATATGAACATGTGTTTGAGCTTTGCTATGTAGCCTGGCCAAATAAGGCTGCCTGATCAGCTATTGCTTTTTTACTTTGTACATGTGTTTACAATATGGAAATAAATAGATATACCAACAGTTCTCTCATTTTTTCTACTTTAACCCCTTCTATTTGACTATCTCTTTATGAGAATTATTTTCAGTAATTTGTCTTAGTTTATGCTAAATTTCAGAAACAAATAGTTTTCCATCATTTCAAACTCCAGTAGTTGTCTCTCTCTTTACATTTATATATTTATTTAACAGATATTAATAATAAACTATAACCTAATGGCTTTTTATTCTGTTACCATATATATTATAGATTTTGTATCAGTTTGGATTCTGTACCGTTGGCTGTTAATATTTTCTTAGATTGTCTTCACAGGTGACATATATATGGCAGCTAGTTTCTTACTTGAATGGCTTCTTTTTTACTCTAAATTCATGCCATAATGATTTTTTCTGTCTCCAACATATTATATTCTCTGTAACACTCTTGGAGGATAAACAACAGCTTTTCCTTAACTGCAGCTTTTGTATTTAACTCTATCATTAAAATAAATATATTTATTGTGAGATTGAACTTTTCTGTTTCCTAAATAAACATCAGCTTTTCCTAACCTGTTTCAACTTACAATTTCTTCAGTAATTGCTTCACTTTCAAAAAGTAAAAGAAGCTACTGGTCTTTAACAGGGTGAACAGCATAATTCATATAATTTTTCTCTTTGCATGCTGCAAGAAATAATAGATTGTGAACTACTATCTAATGTTAATAAGTTACATAAACACAGATTAGTCTTACCTGAATTTCGTTATCATTGTTGGCATAAACTTATATTATACTTAATAGTGTATTTGTGGCTGAAGGTTTAGGAGTACAATTTTCTTTAAGCGATTAGGTAGGCGCGCCGGGGGTGGTAATTTTAGGGATGTATAGTACCACTCAAAATGTGTTTTTCTGTTAAAAATGATATATTTACAAAGTTTTTCAAATTGACATTTTGTAGAAGACTTTTTCGTGTGACCTTTATATTTTCCCTATTCTTACTTGGACCAATAGTTGTGACTAAAATTATGTTTATTTCTAAATAAAATCACAAAAATATAGATTTGACACCTTACAAATAGCAAAAACAATACATTTAAAACATTTACATGTCTTGAATATTGCATGCAACGCATTTAATGGTATTGCCACCACGAACTGTCCACCTTCCTTCACTAATAATTGTGAAGTAAATGCCTTAACATGCCATTTTAGCATGGTTTTACCTACTCCCTTGCACTTACTTTTGTTTCATTTTTATATGATGTTGATTCATTCTAAAAATTTTATGGGTTCATTATGGAATTGATGTTGTTACCGAGTGTTGTGAACACTATTGTGGAGGGACCCTTGTTGCACAATGTATGTAAACGATATGTTTTCACACCATCACAACATGTAGATCTATTTTGTTGTGTACCCGATAGTTCATTTTTCTTTGCCTACTTACATATTTAGTAAAGGTAATTGATGTCTTTGTTCGGTTTTTGGAATACCAATGTCATATTTGAGTTGCATGATTGGAATAAAATGTTTGAAATGAGATATGTTATCTTAAGGATAAAACCCACAAGTGTGAAGTGAATGCCTTGTCATTCCATTTTAGTATTGCAATCTTTGAATATGTTATATTAACTTGAATCTTGCGACTCTTTCCACTTTACTATCATCAAGTATTACAGTCTTTGAATATGTTATATTAACTTTAATCTTACAACTCTTTCCACTTTACTAATGTCTATGTATAGAGCTCAATGCATGGATGTTCTTGTATCTGTTCTAATTGAGAAGTAATAGCTATTTTGTGTTCATTCATACACAACTTGCATGTGAGCTTATACATTGCATAAACTTTGGAGTGTGCACCTTTTGCTAACCATGAATGAATTAAACAACCTCAAATCAATTTTCTTTGTTCAGTTATAGGAGTAGTCTAATATTTTGGAATATTAGGGATATGAGTTGCTTAATTAAAATAAAATGTTTTAAATGAGGTTTATTATCTCCGAATAAAACCCATACATTTTTAATGTTATTGTCATTGCGAATTGTGCACATTCTTTAATGGATAAGTGTGAAGTGACCACCTTGACACACCATTTCGAGTATTATTTTCCATCCTCTTGTGCAACGACTTTCTTATTATTCTTATTGTATGAAACTTCATTCTATAGGTCTTGGTTGCTCTTTTTAGTTGTACAATTATTAATTGTTTAAGTGGAAGGATGTTTATGTGTCTATTCTAATTGAGGAGTAGTGGGGTTTTGTTGATCTCTTAGCCATTTAGAAACCTATAGAGAGAAAAGAGATAATCTAATGAAACAAAGATACACTTAAGCTTTGTAATTCTACAATATTATAGATACGGTTTAGGGTTTACTATTTTTTGGAATATTTGGGATATATTTGAGTTGTATGATTGAAATAAAATGGTTGAAATGAGGTTCGTTATCTTAGGGATAAAACCCACGTATGTGATGTGATTGCTTTGTCATGTCATTTCAAAGATTATTTTACTTTCTTTGCACCCACTTTATTTTCAGTGTTATCTATTATTGGTTCATTATAGAGGTGATGTTGGTTGTTTGAAATTGTCTTATTGAAATTCAAGCAACTCTTTCCACTTTAATAGTTGTGGCTTATAAAGCCTAGTGTTGCATTGAAATCTATAAGTGAAACTACAAATTTAAGTGGAAAGAGATCTTTTGATAGAAATAATTTGCATTGGATTATAAAAGTTGAAACTTGTAAACTTGCAAGAGATTATTTATTTTTAATCATGAATGATAATAATATTACATTACGGATAGATATTATTCAGGGAGCTCGCGATGGAGAGAAAGAGTGTGAACCCAACGACGGAGAAGGGGGTCGATTGCAGGGAAATGGGATGCTACGCACGGGGGTTCATTAGCTAGGAAATATCCTCGCACGTGGGTTCATATTGAGGTAATTAAAATTAATAAAATTAAAGTCAATATATTGGTAGACATGAGGGGTGAAATGGTTTAATTTATTAATATTTTGAATTAGATATTAGGGGTAGGTTAGATAGGTGGGCCAAAGGAAAGGGAGGTTTAATTTTAATATAAAACTTAAACTTTTGAACGCTAGTTTTTAAAAGTAAAGACCTTAAAATTGCAAAATGAGTGTGTTCATAAAGTTAAATTATAATCTCTTTTTGAATAAAGAAATCTCAATTAAGAGATTCTTAACCAATAAATAATAAGATGGTAGAAAACTAGGATTGAGTATGTTTTTCAACGTAAGTGATATTATTTCACCATCTTAATTATTTGAAGAACTATTGATAAATGATTAAAGCTTAACATTTATAAGGTAATTTGTAATAGGTCTTGAATGGCTTCAAACTATCTTTCGAGAGGAAATGCATATCAAAAAAATTGAGTGAGAAATATGATATATTTTATGTTTAATATATTAGGGTAGAAATAAAAATGGGTAAATAAAATTGTAATTGAAAACGGGGTAAGTAAGGTACATGGAAAAAATAGGGGGTATTTTCATTCTAATATTATAACAGGAGGGGGTATTATCAATTGAATATTTATAGGTAAAAAACTATAATTAAGGGTATTCTTTAATACCCTTCGAACGCATGTTCTATACAATAATTTTACTAAGTGAACCGCCCATGGCTACGCAGTCAAGAATGGAACAACAAATGGTTTCGACCGCGTTTTGGGGGTCACGAGTTGGTGGTGGAGTCTTTGGACCAAGCTAGCCGAGATAAGAAGGAAGCGGAGTTGTGCCCTAACCCTAGGGCTCCAAAACGTCTTCATCCGGAGTAGGTGGTCAGGCGAACGGTAATGTAGAATCGGGGGGAGGTTCGAGAGATCAATCGTGGCTCGGTGTATCCCTAAAAGGCTACCTCCTTTAAAGATGCACTTGAAAACAAGGGTGACCGATCCTCGGGCAAGCATGCATCAAATAACCAGGCCTATCTGGTCGACCTGGCCGAGGAGATTCCTTCGCTCACCATAGAAAATCTAGAAGTTGAAGAATATTTCAAAAACTTATCACAGGATGTGGTTGTTGGCAGGTTTAATGGTTTTTGGCCTTCCTCCTCAACTTTGTATCAGTGGGTTTTCAAAAATTGGACCAATAAATGTGAAATATCTCTCTGTTCCAAAGGTTTTTCGTTGTCCATTTTAGGGAATCTAAAGATTACCAACATTTTTTTGATAGATGGTCCTTGGTTCTGGGGACATGCGGGTTTATTTATCACTCCATGGTTCCCATATTTTGATCCGAATACTTATTCAGTGGCCAAAACACCGGTTTGGGTCAGGCTTCCTAACCTCCCCTTACATCTGTGGTATGCCCTGGAAGATATTGGAAACGTTTTGGGCAAATTTATAAAAGAGGACTTAGATAGAACACATTCGGGTCTATGTTCATTTGCCCGAATTTGCGTTGAAATTGATTTAAGCAAAGGAATACCTGATTGAATCAACCTTAAATTTGGTAATTTTCAGCATACCCAGGTCTTAGACTATGAGAATACTACATTTCGAGTGTAGATTATGCAGAAATACGGGCCATTTGCAAGCTTCATGTCCCTTCAATAAGAATCAAAAATCTAGAAAAAAATTGGATCGACATCTTCAAGCGGATGGGGTTTTGTAAACCCGTATTTGGTATTTGCATCAAATTTTAAAGATAATCCGAATAATCCTACCTCCGACGGTAAAATTGTTACAGAGAAGAATGATATAGAGATGGGATTTCAAGAAAACCACCTGGTTGTAGGTGGTCTGAAAAGGGGACATACTTCTAATAGTTCAGAATCAGAGCAGGATTCAGTGCCATAAAATTTGATGGCTTCGACAAATCCCAGTGACCTTATGCTGGTTATTTCATCCGATCTAGGCAAATGGAAAGAGGTAAAGAAGTAGGAAAATAAAAAGGACGCATGGGCAACATTGATGATTATTTTCCATCCTAGGGTGGGAAGTAATTTCAGGATAATTTTATCTTTGTTAAGTTGGTTGACAACTGTTGTTTTGGCTTTTTGTAGCCCATTTTTTTCCTAAGGATTTGGCCTCATCATAATGAATAGGGAATGGGTCCCTTCAACCTACCTTATCAATAAAAATAAAAATAATATTACATTACAAGAGAAAAGTAAAATAAAAACATATTTCTTTTCTAATATTTTATTTTAATCACGTGTCTCTTTTCATTTTCAGCTTACAAATCTAAAAATGTCTCTGTAGTTAATTTTATATATGATCAAGTTATTAGATTTATATTGTCTTACTGACTCTTTACACTTTACTAGTTTTTTTATAGATCTCAATGCAAATATTTTTGTAGTAAATATAAATAGACCTCATTTCTAACATTTGTTTCTAATCAAGAAATAGATCCAAATTTTAGTGTATATATCCCATTTCTAACATTAAATTTTAATCATGCAACTTTTTCTAGTTTTAACTATTGGATAATGATTTAATATGATTTTTGTATATGTTCTAGAGTAGATTGATGAGTAAAGTAGTGTTTGAATATGTATCGATATGGTGGTGGTTCTTATTGAAAAATGGAGAAGAACAAGGTGGAAACAACTTTTAGCCGAGGTTTGTTTAACCTCATTAAGTCTATGACCCAAAATATCATCCTTTTCTTCGTATTGTGTCATGTGTTGGGTTTTAGTTAAATTTAAAGTACTACACGTTTTAAGAACAACTATTATATATTATAACATAAACATTGCATTATAAAAAAATTATTCCATCTACTTGAAAATGTGTAAAATAATACAATATTTATTATATTTGGTTTTCCTTGCATGACACAAAATATTACTTGAGCACATTACATTGCATAGTTGTCTTCTTTGATTAAATGTAAAAAAATAGCATTAAATGTGTGACCATAGACTATACCTTATAATATACACTAAATCTTAGAACAAAAATCTATAACATCATTTGATATTTGATTGATTTTCTATTTATTGGCACACATCTCATTAACAATTTCTTCATCTTTGACGTAATCCAACTCTACCCCTCTATTCTTCATCATAGCAGACGAGGCTTTCTCATAACAAATCATGTCCTCTTATTTTTGTTCCTCATTGTGTTATTAGAATACTTGATATGTTGGTCTTTAATTCATTTTTATTAGCATGATGTGTACACTTCAAAGTTTATGAATGAGTAAGCTCATGAAGGAAGCTATGCAAGAATGATCACTTCAAAGTTTATGCAATATAAGTCCGCATGAAAATTATGCAAGAATGGACACAAAATAACCATTATTTTGTAGTTAGAATACATATAGAAACATCCCTACACTAAGATCCTAAGAAAACCTAGTAAAGTGGAAAGATTTGGAATATTTAAGTTAATATATTGCATTCAATGACTACAATATTGAAATGGAATGACAAGGAATTCGCTTCACACTTGTGGGTTTTAACCCGGAGATTAAAAAACCTCATTTCAAACATTTTTGAACGTAATTAGTTGATAATGACAACAATTTAAATGTGTTGTACACGCAACGTTTAAGGTGCTTAATAGTTTTAAATGTATTGTTTGTTGCTTGATTTAGGTGCTAGATATATTTTTTACTCGAGAAAATTTTGTAACATTTTAATTCGTATAAAACTAAAAGGAGTTATATAATTAGAATTTTTGAAAAAGTGACATTTTTTTATTTAACAAAACATCCTTACACTGGGATTTATAAGCAAAATAAAAGTAAAGTGAATAGAATCGCAAAACAATATAAATCTAATTAAATGTTCCTTAATCGTAACAACTACTGATGACAGTTTGGGATCTGTAAGTGAAAATGGAAAGAGTTGCACATGATTAAAATAAAATTTTAGAAACAGGGTTTGTTTTAATTTAAGTTTTTCTCTTGTAATGCAATATACTTCTCATTCATGATAAAATTAAATGATATCTTGTCAAACTTAACAATTTCAGCTCATACATTTTAGTGAAAAATGTGTCTAATTGATTATATTTTTTTCACTTTAGTAGTTTTAGCGTATATATCTTTAGCAAATGATTTCTTTCCACTTTAGGAGTTTCACTTATAGATCACAATGCAAGCATTACAATTTCTAAACTGAAAGTAGTAAAGTTGTAAGAGTTTTAATCATAGAAATTTTCATTTGAAATTGTCATTTATTATGTTTAGTGATATTATGGTGAGGCCTATAAGTAACAATTTCAATATCTAGGTACAAAATTCCTAAAATGAATGTGTTTGAATGAAAATGGAGTAAATTCACCTAATGTTGCAATTGATGGACTCAAAATATGGAGAATATATTTGTAAATTAAATATGACATCATGTAGTAGTTGTAAATGTATATTTATAAAATTTGACTTTGCGAAGTTATTTTGGTACTATCACCAAAAAACAACACCCTTTGATTTGTCATGTATGGATGGATGAGCAATCAATGTTTTTGGGTAACATGGGACTGTCTCTCAAGTTGTGGGACTTGTTACTTGAGACAAACCTCCAGAGAAGGTTGGTTCCTCTATATATTCCTAATGCTAAACTACTCCTAAGGAAGGAAATACAACTATCTAACCCTAATCTAACAATCCAAGTGGCTAGGGAGAGAGGGAAATGCATAAAAAAATAGAAAATCCTAAACTAATAGAGGTGATAACACCAAGAAAAAGGTGTAAATACTTTAATGAGGGAAAATAGAGAAGGAAAATGGAGAAGGGAGAGACCAAACAGAGGTGACACAGACCCAAGACTTCATTCACCATTTATTCTCCATGAAACACAACAAAATGGACTCTAGTCGAGAAATATATGTACAAAATACAAAAGCAAGAATGGATAAGCAAGGAAATGCAATAAAGCACAAGTTAGGGTTCAGAAACACCACAAAATAAAGATTTTATTGCTTTCAAAATATGCACATGACCATTACATGTGAAGAAGAAGGAACAAGAACACATTGCCAAGCCCAAATGAAGGTCTACAACTCACAGCTACTTAGAAACAATTTTGATAGAGTTTCTTTACATTTTAGAACACCCCCTCATAAATGAGAGATTTTTACAATATATAAAAGATGAAAGAGAGAGAAAAGAGAGAAAATCAAATTTCCCCTTCCAACCACCAATAACATGTATTAATTCTCTAAAAACAATCATGGGCACTCTGTCGAACTCATTCCCCCATGTCACTTGCTTTCTAGAGAAACCAAGGCACCATACCTCATCATTTTGCTTTGGGTGAGCAACCTAGGACTGCATCTTTTAATGCTGGAGATGTTTTCCTCTTTTCCAGCCACCTACCCTCATGTAAATCAATATTTTAATTTTTCATGATGTAGAGGATGAAGATACATTTCCAATGATACCAATTTTATCAAATTTGAATAACCTCGGTGAAAGTTATGCCCATGTGGATCTCAAGGGGTCGAGGAGGAATACGGGTTCCAAAACTTAGCTACCGTTAGCATTTAATGTCCTTTTTCCTTATTGGTGTGGGTGGATTGGAGATGTGGAGAACCGAGGGAAGGAGGGAAGTGTTTCTCTTGTGCCATCCGGCCCCGCTTAACCCGATGATATTTGTTTGTGTGTTTCAAGGGTTTTGGCGTCGGTGGAACTTAGGAGTTTTTCCACCCCAATGTTTGGTTCCCACAACTCCCAATTTCTGCATCTTTGTCTCCCGTAACACTTCATTCACATCTCCTTGTTCATCAACCCGACCTCCGTTAGAGGAGCTGATCCTGGGCGGAACTCGTTTTGCAAGTTCCATTAGTTTCTATGACCCTTCGTTTATCTAAATTATATTGTGCTCCCGAACCCCTTTTCCTTACGGATCAATGGTTTATGCAGAGAACCTAAGTCTCGCGGGAAATAGTTCCATATTTCCTTACGTTATATGCATTTCCGCACAACACTAACTTCATCAAATTCCTTTGTATTGTAGCCAAATCGGCAATCGAGGAACAAGAGGAACTTAGGAATTGTTCCGTCCAACCTCAAAAAAACTCATGATAAACTACAAAAGACTAATTTTTTTATTTTTTCTTGAGTTTTTGGTGAATTATGGAGCTAAGGAGTTATGCAAAGGAAGGGGGAAGTCTTAGAACATTAAATTTTTCTATTTTTATCGAGTTTACCCTTGTTCGAGTCCAAATAATCAGCATAAGTTATCAAAATACTTGAAAAGGGGAATTTTGGATAACAATTCGGTGACTCAATACAGCTATATGCCTTCCGGATGAAGAGATTAGTGGCCTTGAAGCATCCATTGGGCATGGAGTCAACTTGATAATCGAAAAATAATCCAAACTTAAAGAACTCACCCATAAATCTACCCTGAAGTACAACTTGGACTGGAGTTGACTTGATCTCGAAGCTTGAGGCCGATCCTTCTCATTATAAGAATACTCGAATTAAGCTTTATGAGAGTGGAAAATTGTCTTAAATCTTTAACTCCACCACAATCATGAACATATATTCTTTGAAGTCCTTCATGAAACATCAGAACAACCATGCCATCCAAAAGCAACAAAACACTATGCAGAGCACTTAGGAAATGAAACCTACACTACCAACAAGACAATGTGTTGAAATAACTTGGAGGAATTAAAAACTAAACTACTATGTACAAGGGATATTTGTAATTCAATAACAATAAGTTTTGACATAGATCCCATTGACTGGGATCTGCAATTCTTCTCCATCCAATTTTGACAACAGAAAGCATTGTTTGACTTGCACCTAAAATCATGTAGGGGCCACTCCATATTGCATCAAATTTTGAGTTCCTTCCCACTTTTTCCCTATATACATCCCATTTCAGGATTAACTCTTCTTCTTGGAAACTCCTAGATTTTACTCTCTTGTCAAAAATATTATCAATCTGAGCTTGATATTTTTTCCATTGTCTACACTACTTGATTTATCAACTCTTCTAACTCTATGAGCTCTGCATACATGACTTCCATGGCCTCAAACTTAGACAATTTTAGTTGTTTGATGATCTCTAATGTTGGAAATTCAAGGGATAATGGAAGTCTTTCTTCTTTACCATAAACCAATTTGTAAGGGGAGCTACCAGTTGATCTCTTAGGAGTAATTATATCATCCCACAAGGATGACTTTAACTTTGTGTGCTAGGTCCTTTGATTTTCATCCAAGGTTCTTCTTATGATCCTGAAAAGATTTTTATTTGTGGACTCATCCTGACCATTACCTTGGGGGTAATAGTTTGAGGAGGTGCTCAAGTATATGCCATTCTTGACACCCAATTAGATATTTTTTTACTAATAAATGCCAAAACATTATCGAAATGATATTATAAGGAACACCAAACCTAGTCACAATGCCTTACGTGTAGACATCCGTAATGCTAGCATTATTTGCTTCCTTCAGTGCAACTACCTATGTCCATTTGGTGAAGTAGTATGTGGCTATTAGGATCCACTTGTGGCCCAAGCTTGAATGTGGATTGATTACTCCAATAAAATCCAATCCCCATTGCATGAATGGTTGATCTACTGAGATGGGATGGAGTGGAAGGGCTGCTAACCTTTCTTTACTGTAAAGAAGGCACATTCTTACATTTCTTGACCCATGAATAACAATAACTAAAATTATTAGGCCAATAATAACCAAATTTCATGATCTTGAGAGTTTTTACCCTTGGAGCAAAATTACCTCCTGCTTCTCCATCATGAAATTCATGCAACACTTTCTCCATTTGATCTATTTTAATGCATCTTAGAAGGACACCATTCACATATTTCTTGAATCGAATGACATTAATCAAGACAAAGGAATGGAATAAAGTCTGAAATACCTCATTTTGTCTTTGTTCAAACCTTGAGGGCATTGGCATTTTTGGATAAATTTTGTTATATCTTGACTCAAAAAGGAGTAGTAAAATCATCACCGGGTTGTTCTTGGTCATGTTAAAGCATAAGGATGGATTCTTTATCAGCATGTTGGTCTCAAACTAATTTCTCACATAGTCCTTTGCCTCTTACCATCTTGGTCACCTTGATGCCAATTTCATACTCCATCATTTTGGTTATCCAACTATCTCATTTCTCATTCAGATCCTTGTTCAAGAGGAAGTTTTTCATACCAACATGTGAAACAAATGGATCATGTTATTGGATATTGGATGTTTGAATTTCTTCAAAATCCTTATAAAAACAAGGACATGATTTTCAACAAATGATTACCTCACCTTATAATCCTCAAGGTTTTGGCTGAAAAATGAATAGGTCAGTAGCAAACCTTCTTCATTCGAGATGCACTAGGATGGAAGATATTGTTTACGTAACTCTAAAGGCATACAAGATGAATTATTTTGTGAAATATGTTATCCCAAATTTCCCACCGGAAGGTTTGGTCAGAACAAGCCTTACACATAAAGAAAACATGAAGGGAAATGATACATACCCATGAGCTCACATCCCAAAACCAGGAAAAGCAAAAATAGAAAGCTCGAGACTATCAAATTCGACCCCGCACAAGAAGAAATAGAAGAAACGGTTCTTTTGAGCATTTCCACATCATAAATATATTTAAAGGGTCAAAGGAGGACTCAACAATGGAGTGGCGGGGGCAGAGAAGAAAGAGGAAATAGTTTTAAAGAGACCACGTTTCCTCGCGGTGATTCTCTAAAGATGGATCCAAATAGAGAGGCTCAAACAAGCACCGCATCTCCACGTGTCCCAGGTGGAACGGAGGCAGGGTCAAATGGTCAAACAGAGTCAAAGGTGGACAAGGCGGGCCTCAAAAAATTGGCTAAGTATGAATGTGCAAGTGGAGAGTGCCAAGTGTCAGTGTGGCGCATCCCCAAGAGTCGGTCCCAAGGTGGAGACCCAAATGAGCGCGAGCTCACCACGTAGCCCAAAGTCTAAAAAGTAAGAAGGACCGTTGAAAAGTCCACAAAGCAGCGGAGGCCAACAAGTGTCAACTTGACGCTCCTCCAAAGGCAAACTTTGGGTCGGATTTGCAAACATGCATGGTGCCTCCACGTGTCCTCAAAGGGGGTAGAGTTAGTTGAATAGTCAAAGCATTAACATGGAGTCTATCAAGTTTCAAGTGTCCTAAGGATGTTGTTTCAAGGGAAAATGGAAAAGAGATTCCCAAGCAAGTGCCAAAGATGACACGTGTCCTGGGAAGGCAAGGGCATCAAGGAAAAGTTAGTTTTGTGCCCTTTGCCTCAAAAGGGGTAAAAGTTATAAAAAGACCCGTGACTCCACCCAAGAGGGAAAAAGTCAACATATAGACCCGAGTCAAAGCCAAGGTGGGGTGTCGGGAGAGAAGTGAAAGTTTTCCTTTCATTCAAAAGGCATAAAGGAAAAATTGGAGCGCATCTCCCCAGCCAACCAAAGGGTGCCACGTGTCCCATATTAAAGAGGGGGACCCATTTTCAAACTATTTTTCCTCATCCATTCATACAGATCGATGCAAAACTTCAAAGGGGCATATATTTTCGACTCAGTGGGCTTGAAATATTGAAAATCTGACACTATTGGAAAGATCTCAACGTCCTCCTACACCATGGAAGAATCTCGAAAACTTTTTTTTGAGGAGGTTAGGTAAAGAAAATGAAGAAACATCTTCGGCATTAATACAGATCCATCTGTCTCAAATAACCGAGATCGGATTCGATCTGATTTCGACCTGTCCTCTTCCTTCAAAGCTAGAAACCGAGGATTGATGTCAAAGACAGATTTTAGCAAAAGCATTTTCATCGTCGAGGAATAATAGTGGTGGTTGAGCTTCACCTTTTTCACTTTCTTCTCTCTCTCTTTTTTCTTCTCTCGATCGAATTCTATAAATACAGGGCAAGATTCATTGTAAAAGTTGTTGTTCATTCTTCTTCTCTACCTCCCCTCTTATTCTTTTCTTCCCTAGGGTCAAAAATGGAGTTTGAACCTCCTCCCCTTCTCTATAAATGGTATTTTTGCCTCTTGCTCATGTATGATGCTCTGTGCAAATTTCTGAAGCAATAAAACTTGTTTTTGTGATGCATTTTGTCCATCCTTTGCTTGTTTTCATTGCATCTTCTTGCCTCTCATCGTTCTGGAGTATTTTGTGCATGTTTTGGATGTTTCATTTGCAGATCTAGGAGCTGTGTTCATGGGGATTTGAAATGGTGTTCTGTGTGAACTTTATCCTTGGTCTGTGATGCATTTGTCCATCCTCTCCATTTCTCACCTCTCTCCACTTCAGTAGCTGAGATGATGATCAACACTCCCTTTTCTTGGTGATATCACCTTGTTAGTGTAGGATTCCCTCTTTATGCACTCTCTCTCTCTCCCTGGTCCCTTGGAATTGTTAGATTAGGAGTAGATAGTCACATTTCCTTCCTTAGGAGTAGTTTAGCATTAGGATTAGGAAGAAGAAGCCGGCTTTCTTCGGAGGGCCATCTCAAGTCCACAAGTCCCACAACTTGAGAGATGGTCCCATGTTATGTAATCACACCAGATGATTCTACGCCTTAGAAAAGCAGATCCATAAATCATTTAGGGGTGCTGTGATTTTGCACTAATAGTTTTGGCACACCCACTGGGGGACAAGTCTGAAGCACCTTACCACTTCACTTCATCAGGTTCGATGTGCTCTTGGTGAAGATTTCAGCCTTTGGAGGCACTTTCAAGCACATTTGGCGACTCCATCTTGTCAAAAACCCATTCTCTAGTTACAGACCTTTTCCATCCATTTCCACTCATTTTCATCCATTTTCTTCTTCCATCTCTTTCATTTTCCCCATTCCATGAGGTTGTGCAATCATGACTTCATTCCCTTCATGGAACTCACACTTACAACAACAACAATGCAGTCCACCTCCAATGTATTTCCCAACTCCTCCAAATCAGCATTATAATTAGATCCAGACCATTATGCTTACCCATATGAGCAGAGTCAAAGTTAGTTTGGCCATGGAGCTTATCAAGAACAAGGGGACATATGATGGTGATAGTTATGCAGAGGATGTTGATCTGTTGGAGAAGATTAAAAATGGAGGCAAACATGGTTCAATTTAACTTAGGGCAACAGTTCAAATGAGGGCTTTTAACATTGGTTACAGGGCACCTTGTCCATGGGAAGGCCCTTTTCCAAGACACTACAGCCCTCAGGAGAAGTTGGACTTCATGATTGAAATGCTTCCCCAACTTACACAATGGACAGTGGAGATAGAGGCCTATAAATTTGGTGTCAAGCAACCTTGTCAATGGGTAAATCCTACACCATTATCTGGTAATTTTCTCTCTACTCCTCAAGCAGCACCATCTCAATTTGGGCTTCAATTTCCAAGCTTCCCATTGAATGTTGCCCCAAGTGTGAAATCCATTTCTCCATCCCCTAGTCTTCCACCTCATCTCAATTCTTTTGTCCTTTTCCCTTCCAAACAGTCATCCCCTCCAAACAAACAAGAAGTTCCACCTCCCTCCCCACCACAAATAATTACAAAGCTAGTTGAATCCCAACCTGCCACTCCTCTTGCTTTCCCAAGCCCATGTTGGGAAGAGACTCAAGAATCCATTCAAGGAGAACAACAAGAAGAGGAGCCCAACAGAAAATAAATGACAGACAATATGAAGAGTTGGGCTGCCAAATTTGGGTTTACAAAGATCCCCTTGATGGTCAAGCCAATAGAGGAGGTCAAGATTGAAGAACCAGTGGTGGCTGAGGCCAGAGTTTGTAGTAGAAGAAGAGCAAGAACAAGAGGAGGAACAATCAGTCCCAAGCCCCATAGCAGATGGGAGAGATCAAATCAGTGTTGAGGCCACTCAATGAAGAAGGCATCATTGAAGATTTTTTTCTTTCATTTCAAGTGCCTGATTTGATTGATGAACCCATGATGGAGGAGGACCATACAGTTTCAGAAGCTCTAAGTGTGGAGTAGGCTACAGGGGAACCTTCAGTTCTTCCTCCCACTTCATCCCTTTAAACTCTGATGTTGAAGAAGAGTTTGATATTTCAAACTTCATGTTTGAGAGTGAAGGAAACCATGGTGAGCAAGTTGCAGATCAAGAAGACACCATGAAGGAGGTAGAGCACTTGCAGCAGAACAAGGAGGCAGACTGTCTGTCAGACTTGAGAGATTGCTTTGATGAAGAGGAGCCCATGGAGATTACATCATCCACTCCTCCATCCATCTTCCACGCACATGAACCTACTACCATGGAGGAGAACATTCAGGAACAACAACCTGCACTTCATAACAGCCCTCTGGAACCAAGATTGGAAGATCTTGATCTTCCATGTTCTTCAAAGGAGGAGGAAGAGAAAAGGCAAGAGGATGTCATCATTTCTCTCACACCATCCACCCAAGAAGGTCCACAAGAAGACTCCAATTTTGGAGTTGAATTTCAGAGAAATGGGCACATCCAAAGGATCAGACCGTGCCCAATCAGGTACTTGGCTTCATTAGAGCCAAAGGAGAAACCAAAACCAATCATGCCTACTTCAGGGCATGAGGATGATCATCAAAGTACCAAGGGTCACCATCAATGCCTCCAGAGTCCAATGCAGGTCAGCTTGAAGAGGTATTTTCCATTAATGTTGATACCTTGATGATTTGGGTGGAGGACCAGCTTATTGTCAGTTTTTCACTCATCCAACCAGCCATGTTTAGTGCCAAATCAGTTGCATGGCTGCCATTTTTGAGGAAGGGAAGCTATTTCTCCCTACCAGTTGTAGGCTTTGTTTGAGCTCCCTTTGCTCTTGGTTAGAGTAGAGTAGGTAGGTTTGTTTCAGTAGAAGAAGTGCTTATGCACACTCTGCATGTCTCATTTGAGGCATGTATGATTTGGTCTTTGTATATAAGTTTTGTTTGTATTGCTTAAGAGGGGCATGAGGCTAGGCTCTTAACTATTTAAGGAAAGAAGGCTCATGTTTTCCTGTGACAGTTGTAAGTTGAAATAGGGAACAAATGCAGAGAAACTAAAAGCCATTTTGAGACAGTCCATTTGAGGGACAAATGAAAGCCCTGGGTCAAAACAATTTTCTACTCTCGAAACTCCATTTCCAAGGTTCTCTTATGAAAATTGAGAGTGCAGACACGTGGGAAGCTCAGAGACAATGAAACATAGAAAAGGCTTGCAGTCAGGCTCCCAGTGGCTCAAGGATTAGTTCCATGTTATCAAGTAGACTCCATGCCCAATGGATGCTTCAAGGCCACTGGTCTCTTCATCTAGCAGGAGAAATGTCCCCGTGAGTCGCCAAATTGTTATCCCAAATTTCCCACCGGAAAGTTTGGTCAGAACAAGCCTTACACATAAAGAAAACATGAAGGGAAATGATACAGACCCATGAGCTCACGTCCCAAAACTAGGCAAAGTGAAAAACATAAAGCCCGAGAGAGTCAAATTTGACCCCACAAGAAGAAATAGAAGAAATGGTTCTTTTGAGCATTTCCACATCCTAAATCTATTTAAAGGGTCAGAGAGGACTCAAAAATGGAGTAGGACTCAGAGAAGAAAGAGGAGATGTTTTAAAGAGACCAGATGCAAGAAATAGAAGAAATGGTGAAGTCTAGAAGAAGAAAGGGGTCCAAAATTGACAAGTTTTAAGGCAGTGAGAGACCACGTGTCCTCATGGCACTTCTCCAAAGATGGATCCAAATAGAGAGGCTCAAACAAGTGCCACATCTCCACATGTCCTAGGGTGGAATGAAGGTAGGTCAAATGGTCAAACAAAGTCAAAGGCGGACAGGGTGGGCCTCAAAAATTGGCTAAGTATGAATGTGCAAGCGGAGAGTGCCAAGTGTCAGTGTGGCACATCCCCAAGAGTTGGTCCCAAGGTGGAGACCCAAATGAGCGCGAGCTCACCACGTAGCCCAAAGTCTAAAAGTAAGAAGGACCGTTGAAAATTCCACAAAGCAGCGGAGGCCAACAAGTGTCAACCCGATGCTCCTCCAAAGGAAACTTTTGGTTAGATTTGCAAACATGTGTAGTGCCTCCACGTGTCCTCAAAGGGGGTAGAGTTAGTTGAATTTTCAAAGCATTAACAGGCCGGAGCAGAAGCTATCAAGTGTCTTAAGGATGTTGTTTCAAGGGAAAATGGAAAAGAGATTCCCAAGAAAGTGCTAGAGTGACACGTGTCCCAGGGGAAAGCGGGGAGTCGGGGAAAAGGTTAGTTTTGCACCCTTTTCCTCAAAAGGGGTAAAATTTATAAAAAGACCCGTGACTCACCCAAGAGGGAAAAGTCAACATATAGACCCGAGTCAAAGCCAAGGTGGGGCATCGGGAGAGAAGTGAAAGTTTTCCTTTCGTTCAAAAGGCATAAAGGAAAAAGTTGGAGCGCATCTCCCCAACCAACCAAAGGGTGCCACGTGTCCCATATTAAAGAGGGGGACCCATTTTCAAACTATTTTCCCGTCCATTCATATGGATCTGATACAAACTTCGAAGGGGCATATCTTTCAACTCAAGGCTCGAAATATTGCGAATCTGACACCATTGGAAAGATCTCAATGTCCTCTATGCAACATGGAGGTCTTAGACTTTGTTTTTGAGAGGTTAGGTAAAAAAATGGAGAAATGTCTTCAAGCCTTCAATGTAGGATCCATTTGTCTCAACAACCAATCTCTTCATCTATTTCCATTTGATCCTCTTCCTTCAAGTGCAAGCAGGAGGATTGACATGGTAAAACATATTTGGGGGCAGATTTCATCGAAGACATTAATAGTGGTGGTTGAGCTTCACCCACGTTTTCCCACTTCTCTCTCCTCTTTTCTTCTCTCTGATCGATTCTATAAATACAGGGGCAGGATTCATTGTAAAAGTTGTTGTTCATTCTTCTTCTCTACCTCCCCTCTTCTTTTCTTCCCCAGGGTCGAAAAAATGGAGTCTAACCTCCTCCCCTACTTTGTAAATGGCATTTTTTTCCTCTTGCTCGTGTATGATGCTCTGTGTAAATTTTGAAGCAATAAAACTCATTTTTGTGATGTGTTTTCCATCCTTCACTTGTTTTCATTACATCTTCTTGCCTCTCATCGTTCTGGAGTATTTTGTGCATGTTTTGGATGTTTCATTTGTAGATCTGGGAGCTATGTTCATGGGGATTTGAAATGGTGTTCTATGTGTGAACTTTATCCTTGGTTTGTGATGCATCTGTCCATCCTCTCCATTGCTCACCTCTCTCCACTTCAGGCAAGTTGAGATGATGATCAACACTCCCCTTTTCTTGGTGCTATCACCTCGTTAGTGTAGGATTCCCCTCTTTATGCACTCTCTCTCTCCCTGGTCCCTTGGAATTGTTAGATTAGGAGTAGATAGTCGCATTTCCTTCCTTAGGAGTAGTTTAGCATTAGGATTAGGAAGAAGAAGGCAGATTTCTCTGGAGGGCCATCTCAAGTCCACAAGTCCCACAACTTGAGAGATGGTCCCATGTTATGCAATCACACCAGATGATTCTGCCTTAGAAAAGTAGATCCATAAATCATCTGGGGGTGTTTTGATTTTGCACTAACATGTCCATTTTAAGGCCATGCTCATTTTTAGCATCAATGCCAATGGTTTGACAAGATTGGAAAATTTTGGGACAAACCTTTTGAAAAAGTTGATTCTTCGCAAGAAACTTTTAAGTTCTTTCTTTTTGACTTTTCCATGGCAATGCAAGGATGGCATGTAGTTTTTTTCTTACCCAAAATCCTATATGCTTTGGCCCATCACTCGTAAATATCTTAACGCTAACTTGAAGCACACGTAGGTACCAGTGTCCCCCTTTTATGTCATCTCTCGTCGGAGTTAGCATGCATAAACATATATTCCATATTCATAACAACTAGATCCATGAACTCAATTTTGAAACACACATAAATAAGTAAACATACAGTTCATATAACTACTAAGATCAAATTTACCACATAATTACCAATAATAGAGACATCACAATCAATATCCAACCACAATGATCCATCATATTAATCCATAATAGTTGAATACATACATATGACTTTTATAACTAAGGCACGTCATACACCAAACATCATAACCTTTCAAAATCATTCACATCCCAAACCGTGTAAATCAATATATATAAATATATATATATATATATATATATATATAGGGGTGGGGAACTTTCCCTTCACCGCCCATGCATTCTCAAAATAGGTTGCATATACTAAGAATAACCATTTGTCGTTATAAAAGCAACTAGGAAGCATGTAATCTTCACCTAATAATAAATATATGCATATGTTCGAACTACAAATTCCTTTCTCTAAAAATAGACTCTTCTGCATAATCATTCTTACATGTGTATCACACTCCAAGTCTATATTCAGATCCATATGCCAAAAACACACTAAGTCACGTGCCTTCTTGTTTCTAGTTATCCTGTGTGTAGTTCCTTCCATGTTCCGTGCAAAACCCTATCCTTCTAGCGCACTCACCATGTTTATCATTCCACTCTTCGCACCCTTCGCATGCAAACCTATTAATACTTCCAACACTTAGCCATTTTCCAAGTCCCAACATTACCCCACACTAGGTATGTTTCCATCCTCATAAACACTCTGCCTGATTACTCCAATAATGTTGAAGAATCCTTCAAGAATCAAAGAATGAAAGAATATTTGTCTTGACTTGCACCAAAGAATGAAAGAATCCAAGTGCTACTATGCAAAAAGGAGGGGGAATTCCTTATTTACTAATGCTTCCAATGTTTTCCACCCTTCTAATTCACTTGTGTGCTTGAGTAAAGGTATCCCCTATAATGGTAGTGACTTCTCTCAATGGTTAATCCTCACCCTTTTCCTTTAGCTATTTCCACCAAGTCTCCAATTGTTTTCCTATATCGTTAGTGCAGTCCATCTTGTGCGTAACTTATGGATAAAGTTATTTCAACTTATTTTTAATCAAGGCCCTCAACGAATCAATCACCCTCTTTTGCTCAACCTCTGCCAAGATTCTTTCTCATTCCACCCTATTTCCTTTGTTCTTGGCCTGGAACTCTTTCAAATCAGCCTCATCCTTTCTACCACAAGCAATCCCACTACATGATCTCTATCCTCACAATTTTCATATACAACCTTCTACCATGTGAGCATTACCTTCACTGATTCAACTAACTCTATGTATTGTGTTATGGTGGCTTCAATATGTTCTCTTTCTTGTTGCTTATGTCGCACCATAAATTCTTCTACATAGATTCTAATGCAAGGGGTGGTTGTTGAGTCATGATTATGCGCGTTAAATCTTCCAAACAATGGAAGGTAGATTCATACTTGGTTATATCAGAGGGGCCATATCTAGGGCGTGCTAGTAAGATCACATCAACTATGTGTTTGGCCTTTTTATAATCCACACACATCCACCCTTTTCTCATCCCTTAGCTCTTGTTTTAATTGTGAAATAATCTCTCCTTCTCCTTTATCTCCTTATCCCTCTCTCTTATCTCTTTATTTTTCTCCTCCAGCTCCCTCTACATAAACCTTATATTGTTGTTCTTGTCAAAAATTCTAGAACCCACCTCCACCGATAGCTTGTTAAGCGCATTGCATGCTTGTTCATTTATTAATTGCTAAGAATCAACTATCGGATACATTTCTCTTGAAATTGTTGATTCACAAGGGTATCCAGTAATGAATGGGCACTCACTTCAAATTTTGGCTCCTCAATATGTGATTCAAACACCCAAGACAACATCTTCCTTTGTGTGGTAGCGCACCCTTCTTATTGAATGATGACCAAAAAAATAGTTGATCCATAGGTATCATGCTTTGATACCTCATGCACGCGTAAAACCTTGTTGGGATCCTCTACATACTACATTATAGGTCCTTGGGGATGTACATTCATCTCTTTCCATGAGCACCCTTAGGGAAACCTACAACAAGGCACGATTCTCCACCCATGATCCTTCCTCTTCTTCACTCTTTTCTTCCTCTCTATTGTGTGCCACCTCATGTTCTACAAGATGCTCTATGATCTCCGTGACCTCTTTCTCTACTTTACACTCTAGTTCAGGGTCACGAGTGTGCCTATCCTCATGCTCTTTAGTTGGTCCAAGTTTTCACTTTTTGACATGTGTGTGCTGATCATGTTCCAACCTTCTACATCCACATCCATTGCATGTGCATCCTCTAAGTGCTCACTCTATCCATCTTCATCAGATTCTTCAACGGTATGCACATGTGGGCTCAACTTCCCAACTCGGTTCTTCCTCACTTCTAACTCCTTCTTCTCGCTGGCTCTCTGTCTCCTTAGAGTCTGAGCTAGGACTATCTTTTATTTCTTCTACACTCAAGACCTTCCTCATAGGCTTCCTTCGACATAGGTGCTTGTCCTTGCTCCTTCCATTCTAAATGTTTCCTATGGGCGCACTTGAAACTGGAGTTTTATCTTTACTTACTCCTTTTTCCTACTCTCGACATAAGGAGTCTCTTCACCCCCCATTTCTTTGGTTTGACCTTCTTCACATGGAGGGATCCTCAGGAATACTTACATCATCCTCCATGAATGCTCCATCAACAAACCGAGGCCTTAGATAAATATATATTCTTTTGCATCCACTAAAGCTATTGGTAATGTCACTGGTTTCAAAATGTATGCTTTCTGAAACATACTTCTCTTCATAAGCATGCTTCTTGGGGTAGACAAGTGTTTGAAGCATCTCATGGTGCTCCTTATCCACTTCACTTAGATCATATCTCAATTTTTATGCCTCCTTAAACCTATTCACAACACTCTAAAAGTATTGTGTTGTGAAAGAAAATGGAAGTTTGCACCATGGGATTTTAGTACCATCAGTTAACATAAACCTCCCAATGCAAAATTGTTGATAAACGAAAAATCAACAACTCCATCCACAAGAGTGGGAAATTGTTCTGGAATTCTCCACTCAACACCGAACACATCACACATCCATTTACCATTTTTCCACACATGCTTATGTATGTTAGTGTCACCATATCGCAAGTATACTTAGAAACCATTTTACAGGGGGAGGATATTCTGCATAGATACTCCCATATCTTGTCTTTAGGCCCATCGGCACCCCAATCTCAGAACACTATTACCAATAAGATGTTCCCAAACATGATCTTATCACCATCACATGCAACATCAATAATATCTTCTGCTATAAAGGAAGCAATATTGTATATGGTTCCTTCTGATATTTTCTTGCATATATATAACCATCTTTTATTTACTTGTGTCCATCTTTCCTACCCACTTAGCTTTGTGAGCAAAGCACGTGGCCATCTTCATGACAGATCATTCAACTTCACAATATCAAATGTGCGCCCGCCCTTCTTGTACTCAAACTCCACTCATAGCTTTCTTTACCTCGACATCATTAGCTAAGTCATCATCAAAGGAATTCCCAGAATTAATAAGTCTAGTATACTTTTCAATCAACTACATGTGGTAATGCACATCCTTCTTCTTGCAAAATATAAATAGTCCTCATGTATGCATGACATTAACCATTGATATAGTCTCTTAAGATTCCCAAGAATGGAATCTCATATAGCTACAATAGTCCAGCCTTCTTCAACACCCTCTTCACCTTGTCATCATATACCGGCTTATCATCCGGGGTCCTTTCCTCCATTGGTGAACAAGCTTTGTTTCCATGTCACACATGTCCAAATTTGTTTGATGGTTATAATCACTTACAATCATGCTCCTAACATGGGATGCCCACTCTTTTCCCATTAACACTCCATCTAGGTACTACATTTCTGAGTACCATTCCTCTTGAACATCTATTATAGGGGTTATATTTTCTTTTCCCTTTCCTCTCTTCTTTGGTGACATGGTTACTACTTTCTTTCTTGGTGCCATTTTAATTTTGCAACATCCAAAATTTTACCTCTCCCTTTCTCTACACTCCTTGTTATAGACCTTAGACATAACACTGATACACTTCCCTAATCAAACTTTGTACTTTGTGCCCTAATCTTCAAACCCTAGTCATAGAATTCATGATTCCTTTAAATTCTCACCACACCATCTCAACCTACAAGATTCTACCCACTGGAACTCACACTCCACTCGGTCGTGTCATCTTTTACCTTCTGGTTCAAATTCTTCAACTTTGCACTCATTTCTTGCTCGATCATCAAATTTTTCCCTAGGTCACACAATAGCTCTTCACAAATTTCACACAAGGTAAGGTAAAAATGATTTTACCTCGATGCTTAATTTATAGTGTTTCAATTTTTACCCACATTAATTTCTTGCCAACTACCACCATATGACTGCATTTAATTCTGCTTTTCCACTTTTCCCACCTTTTTTCATAGTTCTCATCATGCTCAACATGCATGCATTCATCATGCACTCCAGCTACAACCTTCTGGTGCACAAACTACTCTAACCACATACCTCCTTTTGTGCATGCTCATGCGCCAAAGTACATCAACCTCTATGCCTATACCAAGTAGTATCCATGTCGCTTCCTACCTCACATTACACTACGCGCTCATTCATTGTGTACGTGGATGTTCCTTTGGCATCATCCTTATTATTATCACCATTCTTCTTATGACACCTTATCACCATTCTTCAACACTTTACAACATCACCAATGACATGTGCTCTCCTTGGTACATAGGCCTTTGTAATTCTCAACTCTCTCCCACATGCTCTTGCTTTCCTTCCTACCCACACTAATTTATGTGCGGTCCTCTACGCATGAACTCACATATAATAGTAATCAGCTATAGGTGCAAGCACATTATTATTACAAAAAAACACAAAACTAAATTGACAAAACATAACAATGATGAAAGGAAACACATATAAAGAAAATGCATTAAAGGGAAATCTAATCTAACTAGAAATACTACCTTATTACAAACACCAAGAAGACTTATTTATAGTAGGGCTTCAACCTACTCCCATTAAAGTAACTAGAAACCAAGTGCCATCCAACACTTAGTAATGGAAAGTGCCTCATGAATCAAGTATATAAGTCACAACATATGGTCCCAACCAATGCACTTGGAACTTTCCAGGGTGGCACAAAAACTTGGAATCATAAAGAAGAACCATCTGTCCAACCTCAAACTATTTATTCTTAATGTTCCTATCATGTCATGCCTTCTTCTAGTTTTTCTTCTTCTTTTGCTCCAATGAGAAATAACACACTACTCATCCAACTACATCATTTTATCAATGTGCTCTTCAAGTGCTTTCTCATCATCCAATCCACCTGTGCACAATACATAGGGAAGGTAATATAAATTCCACTAGTAAAACAACCTCCATGCCAAACACCAACTGAAAGGGTGTGGCCTTTTTTTAATCTTTTAAGTTGTCTTGTATGCCCAAAGTACAACAAGACTTTATCATCCCAATCCTTTCTTCCAACATCACAAATATTTTTCAATGTATGTCCCAATATTTTGTTGAAAGCCTCAGTAGTCCCATTATCATGTGGGTGATAGGGTGTTGTCTTGTGATGTGCCACCATAAATTCTTCCAATAATATCCTGATAGTCTCATTCAAAAATGTGTGTTCCCTATCACTTGTCAAGGCTCAATGGACATCCATACCTACTGATAATTTTTCCCATAAGAACCTTGTTATGTAGTATTTGTCATGTAATCCTTTGTAGGTGTTACTTCCACCCACCTTGTCAAATAATCATGTACATGTAATAATATAACATGACCCATCCTCATGCATGCACTCATGGGGAAATAGGACCCACAAATTCAATTTCCCATTTCTCAAAAGGTTTTGCACTCGCATATAGGCCTCAAAGGCATTTCATCTCTATGCCCAGGATTCCCAAGGTACTGAAATGATCACACACCTTACATACTCTTTACAATCCTTATATATTGTTTCCCACCAAAGGCCAACTAACAAAAATCTTGCGCGTGGTAGCATTTCCTACCTACATAATGTCCACTAGCAATTCCACCATGAGCTTCCTCCATTATAGCTTCACGCTCATGCTCAAGTACACACACGCAAAAACCTCATCATGACCTAGCTTGTATAAATCTCCACTAATCAACATATAGGGCAAACGCACGTATGGAAAGTTTTTCTTCTCTAAGCTCTTCATCCCTTTAGGTGCCACACTAGTACATAAAAAATACAACAATATATTCTAAGTCATAGGGTGTGTGGTTCAATTTGAACAATTTGCATCCGAATTATGTTTCCTCAATGCTCTACATCCTCACCTTGAGTTAATCCTTGAAAAATGATCTGGTCCCAAAATTTCTTTCCTAGATTTACCACCACTATAAAGTCAAATTCCTAAAACAACAGAATCCAATGACATATGTGCCCCTACAAAATGGGATTATTAACCAAGTACTTAAGTGCCATGTGATCATATAAAATATAAAAGGAGTTTCCAATAAGTATTTTCTAAACTTATGCAATGCACGTAAATCATGGACAAAGCTTCACACTCTATAGTTGTATAATTTTGTTCAGTTGGTGTCAACTTCTTACTCACAAAAAAATAGGATGATCAACAATCCCATCACCAGGTTGTGCTAACACTACACCAATGGCCATGCCAGAGGCATCAACATGTACATGAAATGGTTTATCCCAAGAAGGAAAGCACAAAATGGGCACAAAAGTAAGTCTTTCCTTCAATGTCTCAAATGTTATCTGCACACCTCATCCCAATGAAACTTTCCTTTACTCTTCAACAATTCCTCCAAGGGCATGAAAATCTTAGCATATACCCTTAATGAAATTTTATAATAACTTGTATGTCCTAAGAACCACGCACCTCACTCTGATTGGTAGGCTCCTCTAACCCAAAATAACTACAACCTTAGCAGGATCTACCAACAAACCTTCTTTGCATATAATGTGTCCCAACAAAGTCCCAAAGGGTGTAGCAAAGATACACTTCTTAATATTCAAGAGATGCTTAACTTCCTACATCTCAAACATGAGTCTCAAGTTGTCACAATGATCCTTTACCAGCCCATACATATCCAATCATCCAAATAAACCTATAAAAAATTATGTATAAAGTCTTCAAATGCTTGTACAACAATGCAAAAAATACTAGGTGCATTCTTCAATCCAAAAGGCATAATTGTATATGTAAAACTTCCCCATTCAATGGTGAAAGTTTTTTTTCTTGATCTTCCTTTATTGCATGCACACTGATGATAACTAGAGAATCCATCAGTGAAAGAGTAGATTTCATGCCCTGTAACACCTTCCAAGATATCCTCTATAAAAGGTGTGGGAAAAGGATCTATGACACAAGCAACATTCAACTCTCTATAGTCCACACAGATCCTTATCCTACCATCTTTCTTTATACTTATCACCATGGGGCTAACCCACTCTGATTCCTCAATGGGCTCAATGATTCCATATTTCAACATCTTATCAATCTCTTCCTTAACTTTGATGTACAGATTAAGATTCATCCTATAAGGCCTCTTCCTAACCGGGCACACCTTCCTTTAACTTGATCCTCATCTCACCCAAAGAGGGATGCACTCCTTTAACTCATGATAACCTCATGGAAATAAGTCTTGGAATTCACACAATAACTCAATTATCTTTGACACCTCTTGTTCAAACCAATAGTCACCAATAATGGCCTCTTTAGGTTTTGCATCTATCCCAATGTTGACCTTATTCATTTTCATAGGCTCATGATAAGCACACGTGCCTTTTCATCAACACTATCTAAGACCTCATGCATACCTACCTATAGTGTGGTCAACATCCATAGATTTCTACTTCTTCATCATCAATCATATAAACCAAGTTTACCCTTTTCTTTTTCCGGAAGGCATGCACAATTTTTTCCTCATCTGTCTCTTCTTCTTCAAAGCATGCCTCTAAGTCTAACTCTCCAAACATATCTAATAAGAGTTCCTCATATTTTGCACTATCCCCCATCGTAAGGTGCTTTATAATCTATAATGCTTCATTCACCGGAGGTTTAGTAGAAAAGTAATCAAAGGTCTAAATCATACCTAGGTCATCTCCTACCAATTAATTGTTTCTCTTGTTAACTTTGCATGCACATACCATGTGTGCACAACCACTTAGAGTGGCATAGAACTTATGTACCTAGAGTGATGGTGGAAAGGCCTCCTATGCCCTCCATCCAGAGTCTCTCACTTCTTGAACATGATGTGAAGCAAGAATCCTTCCCATGGTATTCACATATCTATGAAGAAGGTACATTGTTCCTAAGAAACCTAGTAGAGAAGGTGATTCTCACTTCTTGCCACTCCAAAAGGTTATCTCTGTGTGTAGTCCACCAACGTGTGTAGTTATCCCACGTATAAGGTATAAACTAGCATATTTCTTCTTTCTACTTGATCTTTCCACTGAGCTTCCATGGAACACAAAAAATACATCGGGTTTCCTTCACCAATGTATCGAGGTACCTGGTTATGACCCAAATGCCTAACCATGTGTGGTTTGATTATGTGAGTAACTGTGTTCTTGATCTCCTCCCAACCATTTCATATGTTCCATGTGCCCAGTTATCATAGGAAACACTGGTTGTATCACTCATGGACTTAAGCATCATCCCACTAAATAACACCTTCCTTAGATGGCTCAAGCACTTTAGGATCTCTAACTATACACACATATATCCTGTTCAAATCCTCTTCACTCAAAGGTTCTACATATAGTGTAGCCTTCCCATCTATCAAAGGAATAATGACGCACTCTCTTCTTTGTTCTCAAAATGATATAACCTTTATTAAAGTTAGATCAACATTATTCACATAACACCAAGGGCACCCAAGTAATGCTGGAAAACTATCTACTTTTGCAAGCGCCAAGACCTCAAAGTCCCCAGTAAACTTGGCCCCTTGTATAGTAATAATGCATCCTTCAATACTCCAATGGGCATGGCTTAGTCTTGTTCACCATATACACACATTTGAAGATGGTTGTAATGGTGGTCTCCCCATCTAATTCCACACATCCAAAGTGAGTACATTTACTTTTACACCTATATCAATCAATATATTACTTAACAATCCATCCATCAATAATTGCATTCAAAGTGATCTCTTTATCATATTCAAGACTATGAGGAGGTAAGTTCGCATGCAATATCTGTCTCTCACGCTCAACTCCAATTATGATACCTTCTCCTTAACCATTCCCCTAACAAAGGAATGATGTTTTCTTAGTGCAACATCTTACAAACCTCCTTTAAGTCATCAATGTCTTTCTAAGGCATCTCAACTACCTTTTCCTACTCTAGCTTCATGATCTTCTCCTTCAAGCATTGTATCTCACCTTAAGTTTCTAATAACCTCCATAGTTTCTTGATATACTTCTTTTTGATGGGAAGGATCTGGATACTTTGCATTTATCACCTCTTGCTTTTTAAATAACATGTTTCTACTTCGAGTCTCATGAGCACACGTAACCTCAACACGTGTAGTCAGTCACCACACATGTATCATCTTAGGGTCAAGTGCTAAACTTTGGCATCCACTAATCTTCCATAACACACTGTACTCTAACCATTCCCACACCCTTATCCTACTTGTGTTGCTTGCTCATATGCTCATACAAATCTAAGCATTCCTCAAACTTGTGATTCTTTCCACACCATGAGAAAATAATGTTCTTGAGGGATTCACACCTATAATGATTAGGGGATCCACATGTAAAACAGGTTCCATGGGGAAATCACCTCTTCCACCACCGTGACCACGACCTCTTGAATCCTCCACGGTAACCTCTACCTCTACCACCTCCATTAGAGCACCCTTCATTGTGATTATGATTATGATGTTCACCTTGTTCCTTAGAATTATTTGCAACATTGGTCTAATGTACACCAGTCTCAATAGCCTCATGAATCTAATCAATCAACCTATAATTCTTTGTATCATGAGTGGTAGACTTACAAATCTTACAATAACAAGACACGTTCTTCCTGATCACACACTAAAAGGGGAACACCTACTTGAATCATGATCCAAGTGACATATCTCATAATCCAAAAACATGGTGTGCACTAATTTATGAGGGCATATCCTTAGTATGTCCTTCCACCTCACAATCCATACACCAAATACCACTATGCATCTCATGAGCTGAATTGGCCAATTTTTCTCCAACTATTTTCCATAGATGCAATTTGCACCTCCAAAAATGGGCTAACTCTAGTGTTTACACTCCCAACCACCTCAAAGCATGCATAGATATGCCTCCAATGCCTTCATGGATATGTAAAATTCTTATGTGAGAGTGCCCTTCTAAAAGGTGTGATCAAACCACCAACAAACCATTGTGCATGTTGGCTAGGTGAATATCATAAGATAACTTTGATAACAAAGTTTTAAATCATGGCATCATACTCCCTTACACTCTCATCATGCCATATTTAATGTCCTTCAACATGTTGATGCTCTTTTTCTCAAACTTAGGGTATATGGAACTCATCTAAGAAATCATCACACAGTGCATTGTAGTCTACACAAGTCTGGTTGGATCATACTTCCTATACCAACTATGTGTGTGCCCTTGTAAAGTAGTAGCAAATTGACTTGCCTTATGCTCAGGAGCTATTTGATTCCCTTAGCATGTCATAGTATTTCACACATGTGTACATGCTCGCCATAATCTTCAATACCTCTGTACTTTGGTAGGTGAAGAGACATCTCATAATAAACTTTTTGGGTTGGTGTGGACCGTGCCCACTATCCAGAACTTATATTACCTCCAATATTCCCTCCACCTCCAAAACCACCAGATCCACTAGATCCCAAACCACCTAATCCTCCCCCTATAGTGGGCACCAGACCAGAGGATGTGTTTCCTTGTGTTCCAATAGTTGTACTAAATTGAACTCCCATGGTCTACAAAGTCATGTTACTTCTAGACATATTACCAATTTCTTCTCCGCATGCCCACATTCTACCTTGAAGATGCACCAAAAATATACCACCAATATGACCACCAAACAAAGAAGATTACATGGCCATCTGAGAAACTCTTATATTTAAAGGAAAATGAAAGCTACATGTTGCTACTTGAAGCACCTACACTAGCTTGATTCTCAATAACTATTTCAGAACTAGGAACACCAAGTGCAAGGGCTAGGTCACCATGTGGGATCAGATGCATGCCTATGACTCTTAATCATTATTTCTCATATGTGATCTCATCAAAAAGCCGAAGGGATACCTTCTACCACATTTCCTAAGGATGGGAGAACCAAATGCTTTGGCTCCACGTCTTCCACATGAGCTCCAAATCCTTCTTGAGCCATCTCTCTCCTCAACTCCAAAGACTCCTCAATGTCATGTATCTTTCACAATTCCCTCTCTCATGCTTCATTATACTTAATCCTTCTTTCTTCTCTTTTTCTTTCTTCCACCAAGTCCTGTCCATCTCACCACACCTACTCTTGTCCCCATGCATAATTAATAAAGGGATAGCGCGCAAATAAGATCATTTGGAATCACATAAGAACTGAAACTCAACCTCTCGGACAAGATTAAGTGGAAACAACATACTCCAAAGTGTAACAATGCAAAAAATCACTCCACCAATTATCTACAATGCATATGTTTGGAATAATCTTTGGATTAGTGCTCACATCATTGTTTGTAATAGTTAAATGTAATATTCATATATTACATTAGTAAGTTAGTGCATTAGTAAGATATTAATATTGTTATATTAATAGCATATTTGTGTGAGAAAATATAAAAGATTGTAATATTATTAATAATATAGGATATTGTATTAGTTGTGAGTTTGTTTAATAAACAACTCACGTAGATTATTGTGTGTGGATATATTGGTGGGATATATGAGAGAATAGTGGTGAGTGATCATAGGAGAGATTAGTGGGATGATATTGGTAAGCCTCATCTCCTTGTTTATAGGAAATGGAAAGGCTATATATTGTAAGATCTACTCCAAAATTATTCAATCAATAATATAGTGTGTTTATTATATATTTGTGCTCTAATTTTGTGTTTATGTTATTATCTTCATTCTGCAACATTGTCTCTTATTGATTTGTACAATTATATAATGTAATTGTTGCTTATTTATATTAGATAAGCTATCAATTTCACATCAGACAAGTGTTCAATTCAAATCAGCATCATGCAGAGTCTGGTAATCTTCTTGTGTCCAAACAATTGTTCTATACCTCTAATTCCTTTTGATACATATGTTATCAGCCACTCATACAAATATATAGGAAAATAACAAAAGAACGTCTCATAGAGTTCATGATATAGATGTTCTTCAACCCACATGCGAGCAATAAAACTCAAGTCTAGTGTTATATCTCGTGAGTAAATTGTTCTTATATATTTTAGACCCAACTCTTAATGTTGGCTAAGGTCAATTGATATGTCTTCATCATGCAACATCCTTGCAATGACTTGAAAAGAGGTCCCAGCAACAGAATCAAAATGTAGTTTGTTTTCTTACCCAAAACTCTATACGCATTGGCCCATCACTCAAAAAAAAATTAGCACTCACCCAAAGCACACATAGGTATCAGGTCCCTATTTTATGTCATCTTTTTCAAGGAGTTAGCATGCATAAACATATACTCCATATTCATAACAACTAGATCCATGAACTCAATTTGGAAACACACATAAATAAGTAAACATACAGTTCATATAACCACTAAGATCATATTCACCACATAATTACCAATAACAGAGACATCCACAATCAATATCCAACCACAATGATCCATCATATTAATCCACAATAGCTGAATACATACATATGACTATCATAACTAATGCACACTCATACATCAAGAAGCATAACTTTTCAAATTCATTCACACCCCTAACCTGTGCAAATCAACACATTATATATAGGGGTGGCGAATTCTCCATTCACCACCCATACATTCTCAAAATAGGCTAGATGCTAAGAATAGTCATGTGCCACTACAAAACAACTAGGAAGCATGCAAGCTTCTTCTAAAAATAGATTACCTATAGTTAATCCTAGTTCTAATCCTATTATTAGATCTATGCATATGTTTGAACTGCAAGTTCCTTCCTCAAAAATAGACTCTTCTTGGTTGCATAATATTCCTTGTGTGTCGCACACTCCAAGTCTATATTTAGCTCCATATACCAAAAACTCAATAATTCTTGTGCCTTCCTGACTTTAGTCCTTGTGTGCATTTCCTTCCATGTTCTCGCGCATAAAACCATGTCCTTCCATGGTGCTCATCAAATTTATCCTTCCGCGTCTCTTTTGTGCCCCTTCCACGCATGCAAACCTCTGCATACTTCCAACACTTAGCCATTTTACAAGGTCCAACATGGGACTAACTCTCTCTAGATCAATTCTTAACCCTTCCTTAGAGAAAATATGGCCAAGGAGTTTACCTTCATGAGATAGGAAGATGCACTTTTAGGATTGAGAGAAACTCCAAACTGCCTACACCTTTCAAATACTTGTCTCAGATGAAGGATATGATCATTGAAATTCTTTGAAAATACTTTGATATCGTCGAGATAGACCAAAACCATTTTGTTGATTAGTCCCTTGAATGTCACATCCATGGCTCTTTAGAAGGATGCTCCTCTCATTAGATAAACCAAATGGCATTTTCTTATAAGCATATGTTTCCCATTTTGTAGTGAAGGTTGTCTTGAATTGATCTTCTTCCTATGCCATGATTTGATTATATTCTAAGTAACCATCCAATAAATAAACCCCCTCTGAACCTACTACCATTTGTAAGATTTATTCCATTGAAGGCAATGAGTAATGATCCTTCAAATATGTCTTATTCAAATCTATAAATTCAACACACAACCTGATTTTTCCATTCCTTTTCCACACTAGAACTAGATTAAAGCAACCCAAGATGAATGTTTGATGGGAAAATTATGTTTTCCTCAATCAACTTGTTCAATTCCTTCTTCATCAGGGGCTCAATATGTGGATTGACAAGTCTCTATTTCTCATAGGCTTGGCAGTTGAATCTAACTCAATGGTGTGCTGAGCTAAACTAGGATCAAAACCTCTAAGATCTTCATAACTCCATGCAAAAATATCAAAAATTCTTAGCAAAGTTATACAAAATCATGTTTTTCTTTTGGAGTTCTTACCTTACCAATTTGAATAAATTTTCCTTCACTAACTGAGATGGGTTCTGAATCTTCACCCTGACCATTATATTTTCCTTTTCTTTCCTAAACCGGTCATTGAGGTTGAAAATGGATTCCAAGGTCACTAGGCCCTTGGGTAGATTTTTTTATTTGAGTTGGAAAACCTGGTCCCCATATTTCTTCTCTAACTTATCTTGATTTCTTGAAGAAAACTCAACCTCTTCTTGAATAAAATTGACAATCTATTGATCATTTTCAAACACTTGCCAATTTGTGTCATTGTCTGGTATAGCAGCCTTAATATTACCCTGATATGTGGTTGCACTTTTTCTCTCTTAACATTCTCAACAATGTCAAACTTTGCTCCAATTGCAACCATTCACAAGTGGTTTCATTCTCTGCTTTTCTTGGGATGTCATGGATATTAACAAATGACTTTAAAATCTTCCAAAAGATACCGTACTCTATGATTGTAAGCTTTTAGCAATTCATTCTTGGTTGCATTTTATCTTCAACTGATTCACTTTGTCAACTCATTATCTCTAAAATTCTAAAAAATTGATGTTCTTCTTCCTTGCCCATTCAAAGCCATGGATGAGGGACTCATATTCCACTATGTTGTTGGAACAACTAAATTGAAACTTGAAATATGAGTAGTATTTGATACCTATAGGAGATACAAGGACTACACCTCCTCCTGCTCCTTGTCTACTTCTTGATCCATCAAAGAACATTTTCCAAATACCTTCTTCTTCTTCACTATTTGGTTTAACAATGCTAGGAAAGGGTGGATTTTCCTCATATAGGCAATAAATACCAAGACCATATTCTTCAATTCAATGATATGGATCAAAGTTATAGCACCCATTTTCCCACTCATCAAGTAACAAGTCAAGAATGCCTTTAATTTGAGTATTTGTATCTTGGGACTTGGAAAATCCTCTTAATCAAAGATGGTACAATTTGCATTGATGGGGCTAGGCACATAAGGTTCTATATGATATGTAGCAATTGTTTCAAAATTAATATTAGCCTTAGTTCCATACCTAGTTTTGAAAAGCATGTCATACCAGTCAACTGATAGATATCCTCCAATTTTAGTAGTAAAATCTCTGGATAGACATAAAGCGAAGAGTGGAGGTAGATCAATTATGAAGACATGTTGAGTAACCGATAAGTTAGGACATGCATGCGCAGGGTTAGGATTAGACCTCTGATAACTACAACAATTCCTACTATTTTTCCATCAAGCTGTACCAAACCCTTAGAAAGAGCTTCATACTTAAGCCCCGACTAATCTGTAATTTGTTTAAGCATTGTTGAATTTCTTGCACTCCGAATCAATCATACAATTGTGAACCAAATTATTTCCAATGATCAAGGATACATAGAAAGGTGGAGGTTTCATGTTCTTGCTTGGTTGATCCTCCTTTTGTTTCATGGCATTAGTAAGAACAACCTTTTCCTGTTCCTTGGATGACTCACTTGGGATAGACAAGTTGTTGTAAGAGATCCTTTTGTCTCGAATTTATAATGATTCCCACATTGATATGCTCACATTGGTCTTCTTCATTTTTTTAAGGATGTTAAAGGGAGTTGGGTTATCTTTCTGATGTACCTTACTTACAACAACCTTTTCTTGCACTTGAGCTGATATAGAAGGTCCTTTAGGCTGATTTTGCACATTTGGAGCTATGTTTGGGTTTCCACCTCCTTGGAGTGTCAAATAAGGTTGAGAAGGACCTACATTTTCTGATTGTCCCTCTTCGATATCTCTCTTCTTAGATCTAGTATTTACAGCCACACCTTGAGGAAAAGTTTGATTTATTCCACAAAAGTCATCCATTTGCCAATTTACAAGTGAAGTGTCACTTGGTGGTGTCTCCTAAGTGACTATTTGCTACTGATTTTCCTCTTATATTACATCTTTAGGGATAAATGTACTTTTTGCCATCAAATATTGGTTCGAATATCATAGGGGAATGTTGCTTGATTATATGAAAGATGACAAGGGAAACACCACTCATAATCTTGCACAAGGTTATTTTGAACAGGAACCAAAGCTTGAGATGAACTAGCCACATTTGGGTTATACGATTGAAATGGCCTTGTAGGAGGAAACTGTTTTTGATTTTGAGGAATATCTTGGGAAGAATACGTGTTTGGTTGATAAGGGAACTTGTTGGGTTGGTATGGAGGCTGATAGGGTCTAAAATTTTGAGTTTGTTTCCTCTTAATGGATACCAAATCATTCCCAAAATTTTGCAATTGTTTCATCACTTCTTGCAACTCATTAGAAGGGCTTGAAGAAGTAGATGTTTGGCTCAAAATTTGGATTCTTCAAGTTGGAATAGAGCCAACGCAGGAGCTTGATGAGAAGATGGTATCTCAATTTCAAGGAATATAGGCATTGGAGGTCTAGGAGAAAGTTTCCCATCCTGAATAAGACTATTCTCATCTCTAATAGCAATGTCATAAGCACCTAGTAATGTTTTACCCCCATGGATTAAATCATGACTAAAATATCACTATTCAAATCCTTTAAATAATAAAGAAATGCATGTTGGGGTGTAGGTCTTACCACTTGAGTAATTTTATCCCAAATCCTTTGAAATATGATTTTAAAATCAATCATCTTCTCATTAGGGGCTCTCTTTGTTGTTGTCACTTCTCTACCAAAGATAAGTGATCTGATTTATCCTCAAAATGATTGCATAGGGTTGTGCCAAGTTGATCATAATTGTTAATTGAAGAAAGTCTAAAACTCATGTACCATTGTAAATCTTTTCCTTTGAAAGATGAGGCCAAAATTCTGATTGTTACATCCTCCTCGGTGATAGAATGAACCGAGAAAACATTAACAACATCTTGGATATGATCAATTGGTGTAGTATGGTTTTCACAAGTGAAGTAAGGGATAATTTTTTAGGTTGTCATTGGGATTTCATGTTGTGCATTAAGAGAAATAGGGCTCTCACCAAAGAAGTTGGAAAATGGTAACTTCATCTATGTTGTCATGAATGAAATGGGTCTTAGAAATTAGAACATAGCAAGAAAAAGGTCTACCATGAGGTGGTATAAAAAGAGTTTTATTAGGTGGTCATGGTGATCTTTAAACTGATCTACCTCTTCTACTTCTCCTTGGTGAAAGATGTAAGTAATTAAATGATCCTTATTCTATTGTTTTTTACCTTGTCTGAATCCTTCTCATGAAATTGAGGAACTAACACTCGCTGAAACCAGTTGATATGATTCTTGCAGCTTTCTAGATGTGTTGCTATAAAGCCTTTAAAGGCTAAAATTTCACCAAGATGCACACCAAAGATCATTGAAAAACAAGAGAATCTTAGGATGTCCTACTACAGGATGCATCAACTATTATCACCAAAAACAAAACCCTTTTATTTTTCATGTATCGATGGATGAGAAATCAATGTTTTTGGGTAACATGGGATTGTCTCTCAAGTTGTGGGACTTTCTAATTGAGACAAGCCTCCAGAGAAGTTTGGTTCATCTACCTATTCTTAATACTAAACTACTCCTAATGAAGGAAATATAACTATCCAACCCAATTCTAACAATTGAAAGGACTAGGGAGAGAGGGAAATCCATAAAAATGGGAAATACTAAACTAACAAAGGTGATAACACCACGAAAAGGGTGGAGATAATCTAATGAGGGAAAAGGAGAAGGAAATGAAGGAGGGAGAGGCCATACAGAGGTGACATAGACCCAAGACTTCATTCACCATCTATTCTCCATGAAACATAACAAGATGAACCTGCAAGTGAGAAATACATGCACAAATACAATAACAAGAATGGAGAGGCAAGGAAATGCAACAAAAACACAAGTTAGGGTTAAGAAACACCACAAAAAATATTTTATTGCTTTCAAAATATGCACATGACCATTACATGTGAAGAAGAAGGCACAAGAACACATTGCCAAGCCCAAATGAAGGTCTACAACTCACATCTTCTCGAAATAATTTTGATAGAGTTTCTTTACATTTTAGAACATCCCCCTCACAAATGAGATATTTTTACAATATATAGAAGATGAAAGAGAGAAATAAAAGAGAGAAACTCAAATTTCCCTTCCAAACACCAACAACATGTATTGATTCTCTAAAAATAATCATTGGCACCTTATAAAACCCATTCCCCCATGTCACTTTACTTGTTGGAGAAGCCAATGCACCATACCTCATCATTTTGGTGGTTGAGAAACCTGGGTCGCATATTTTAATATTGGATACATTTTCCTCTTTTTTACCCACCTACCCTCACATAAATTAATATTTTCAGTTTCCATGATGTAGAGGATGAAGATACCTTTCCAACAATACCAATTTTATCAAATTTGGACAACCTGGGTGAAATTTATGCCAATGTGGATCTCACAGGTTTGAGGTGGAACACGGGTTCCAAACACTTAGCTATAGTCCACATTTAATGTCATTTTTTCCCTTTTGGTGTAGGTGGATCAAAGATGTGGATGATTGGGGGAAGGAGGGAAGTGTTCTTCTTGTTCCATCTAGCCACACTTTTAACCAAAATGATATATGTTTGTGTGTTTTACGGGTTTTTGGCATCGGGGTTGAACATTAGAACTATTCCACCCCCGGCATTTAGTGCTCGTAGGCCCCAATTCTCCCGCATTGTTGTCTCCCGTAACACTTTACGTATCTCCTTGTTAATCGCCCCATCCTCTGTCATTTGGGGAATTGATCCCGAATGGAACTCATTCCGCGAGTTCCATTAGTTCCCACAACCCTTCATTTATCCGCATTATCTTGCGCTCCCAAACTCCTTTGCCTTGTGGGTCAATAATAGCTTGTGTGGATAACCTACGTCTTGCTGCTGGAACTAATTTTGTAGTTTAAATCGCCACCCGCATTTCTACACAACACTAACTTCACAAAATTCCTTTGTATTGTGGCCAAATTGACAAATCGGGAACATGAGGAACTTAGGAATTGTTTTGTCCGGGCTCAAAAAATCCGTAATTCACTACTGTAAGACTAATTTTTATATTTTCTTCATTTTTGGCTAAGTATGGAGCTAAGAAGTTATGCAAAGAAAGGGGGAAGTCTTAGAACATTAAATTCCTCCATTTTTATAAGTTTTACCCTTGTCCAAGTCTAAATAATCAGCATAAGTTATCAAAATACACAAAAAGGATAATTTTGGATAATAGTAATTGGTATGTGATAATTGATGTTGTAAGGATATTAATATTTTGAAGAAGATGTAAATTATTTGACATGTATCTTAATAATTTGTTATGCTTCACACGTTTTTGGAATATACGATGTTAACTTATTTTGATAAAAAAACTAGTAGTTGTGTCTAAATGTTTCTAAATTTTATTTATTTTCGATTGCAATGATAGGTCCCATTATAGAATAATAAATTCTTTTCAAACAACATTATTCAAGTGCAAAATTAAAAATAATTGGGGTTTAGGTTCTAAATAACTATCGTCGTTAGTGGACCCCTAATATTATGAGCTACATTTAAGTTATGTTTGGTGACTTATCATTTTCAATCTTAATTCATTCAAAACATATTCATTTTCTTCCCACAAAAGCCACTCTGCAAACTTCCCATCTCTATCTAGATTTTGAGCTACATATCGATAATTAATACTATTTTCTTTGGTTTTAAATTTGTAAATCATAATAATGTGTCCAACTAGGTGGCCAAATATATATTAAAACTATCTATTAAATAAATTCTAAAAACTACTTTAACAAACATAAGATTGTTAGAAAAACTACATATGCACTACCTCTTTTTATATTTAAGCTCTAAAAATACATGTTTGGTCATGTTATACGTTTTTGGTAAAAATTTATTTGTGGGGATTTTGTTGGCAAAAAAAAGGGATAGAAATATATGTTTTAACGATGCATAATATGTCAAAAGAAAAGAAAAATATAGGAAATTCTACTTTTAAAGTATACAATTAGACCATTTTGAAGACTTCATTAGTCATAAGCCGATTGGGTGTCTAGTTCTTCAAAGATTAGAAAATATCTCCCATTAGAGGATAGGTCATACAAGATCTTATAGTGTTTTTCTCAAAGTATGAGGAATAATATGTATTTGATTATTAAATAAGATTATGGGAGTTACCATTCCACGTGAAGAAGTTTCCTTGACAAGTGTGATGTATTATCTATAATAAAGAAAAATGATCCAACACCCGAACCTTAGATGTTGGATGAAATCGTTGATTTTCAACAAAGGATTTTTTTACCCTTAATTAAATTAGTGAGATGAGTGATGTATAATTTAATTAGGTTTATTAGGGTAAGGTTCAAAGGCCGATGACTATTCTAATGCACCTTTGATGTTGGATGAAATCGTTGATTTTCAACGAGAGGATTTGTTTACCCATAATTAAATTATGGAGATGGGTGATGTATAATTTAATTAGGTTTAGTAGGGTAAGGTTTAAAGGTTGATGACTATTCTAATGCACCCCCATGCACCATTGGCATTAGCACTACTATGAAGAGGTCTCAAACCATACATCATTCTCCACCTAACATGTGATATATAGATAGATCAATTAGATTTGGGAATTTCTTTTCAACCATGTTTGTTTTGACTTATCTCTTAATAAAAACTAAGAAGGGGATGTTTGAGTTCTTGTGGATAGGAGATATGGTTGCTTTATCTAATTTAATATAAATAGAATTAAATCTTGTTTTCAGAGTAACTAATGATATTTAGATGATAAAATATAGTGATGTACAAGTAATAAGCATTCAATAATGTAAAATCCCTAAACACACTAGGAATGATGAATTAGCTAATCCTATGTGATCCGGGAGTGATCGTGACTATCTGAGTACTAGATTTGGGTGGAAACAATGTTGAAATGGCTCGTAGAGGGTTTTGGAACTCATAACTATGCTAGACAAAAGTGCCCATAAGAGGATAGGAGCGCCCTGGGCGCTAGTGACTATTTTGGGCACTAGTGATTGCGTGAATGCTCATGATCTGATATTTTTGGGTTGGAAGGTCTCCACTTATATTCACTCTTTGTCATTCTAATTTCTCTGATTAGGGTTTCGGTTGCACATGTAACCTGTAAAATAAACCCTAGCTATCTGTATAAGCTCATAAACACACTAGGTCTAGAATAAAATATACAATATGTGAATTTAGAATGGCCCCGGTGGTCATCCGATGAGTGAACTTAGTATTGAACGTTGCACTACATCTCGTAATCCATGTAGTTATTTATATTTGTGTGTGAAATGATGTCATTGGGTTTTCCTAGCGCTAATGACACTAAGATAGTGGGCTATGACTAGATGATCTTTGATGTAAGAATGCAAATGTGTGGTATGGAATGTAACACTTTCCCTTCCTATGCATTGTATGCATTCTCTTTGAGTAGTGGTAGTATTATGTAGATGTGATAGTATCTCTTGATTTTCCAACCAAAATAATTGTTAGTATATATATATATATATCTTGTTTGAATTTGACATTAGTGACACCGAACGACAACTAAGAATGCGAGATAAGGATAAGAAAAGAAACAAGGCTGACCATAAATGTCAAAATGTGCAAAAATAACAAAGAGGACAGGAGTGCCTAGAAGGGACACAAGTGCCTTAGTGATAGTGTCTAGATTGGGCGCTAGTGTCCTCGAGACTAATACCAATAAATGTGATAAGATAGTAAGACAATGATCCCCGTGACCTCGACCATGCATACGTAACTAAGAGGTTCAGAAGAGAGTCACAATAGAAATCAATCAAATAATGTAAAGGAACAAGGGAAAGTGTCACCAATGTGTACTTTTCTTACTTAAGATTCATGCATATAACAACATATCAATGGCATAATAAAGTGATGATACATGCATAGTTTTGTGTCTACATTTCCCCCTTTATGTTATTTGAAGGAAATTCAAGTAGTGTAAAGGAAGTAAGAAACATACATGTATAGGGTTTAGAGAAGCCATATTGCAAAGTATGCGTAAAATATTGAAACTTGTAGTGTGGCGAACCATGGATCAATGTTTTGACCCATGTGGTGTGGGAGGAGATAGAAAACCGTTGTAAGGATTGACTTAGAGAAATAGTTGCACTGATATTGGAGATTTTGTATTTTTATCAAAGGTGATAGAAGAGGTAGGGAGTGATCAATTCCCAACCCAAGTTTTTGAAAATTGAAGGATTTTGGCATCCTTCCCAAAGGAAGAGTGTTGGAGAGAGTGTTTTACTTTTCTCTCCTTTCATGACGCTTCCCTAAAAGTTCCAACTCTACTGCGTAATGATTAGGAATGATTTGTTATTGTCTTGTTCGATCGATTTTTTTGTTCGAATTGAAGAACCCACCACATAGGAGTAGTACAGGAAAGGTAATGACATCTCATTTCCCCCACTCCTACAGTAATGGGTGTTTTGATTTGAATAGTATTATATGGCTTCCAAGTTAGGTCATATGGAAAAGATGATGTCATAATGTAGCTCCCAGTTAGGTCATCTAGAAGATATAGTAACTATGGGTGTTGTATTAGTTGAATGGTTTGAATGATAGGAGTTGATTGAATAGGATATACTTGGAAGATTACTCATGGAGAGATTTTGTTTTTGCCCCAAGATTAGGTCATTTGGGGGAATGGATTCAAATAGGAAAAGTGTCGACTTTCATATAGAATAAATGTATCTATATTCAAATGAGATAAGAGAAACTGTGATAGTAACATATTAGGAGTGTCGATTGATTGTGTTGTATGTTAAGAGTGATTATAGGATTATCCTGATTATATGCCCCTCTTCGTGAAAAGGTGAGGGGTGGAGAAACAAGTATTGAGTCAAAGCAAAGATATTAGGGATTGTAGTAAGAATCGAGAGATAGTATAGGAAATCTGATAGTGTTGAGACAATATATGTAAATATTGAATAGTGTGTGTGCCAAACTTGAAAATAGAGTATTTAGAATTATACAATATGGTGTAAGATGATAACGTGATCTAAATGTCATAAACAAGGAGAAAATGAAGTAACAAATCTCAAGATATGGGCCGAATCATGATATTTTATTAGTTGTAATAATGGTAAAAAGTAGCAACTATAGTGTGGAGTAACATTAAATTACTATATATAGTAATATGAAAAAGGTGAATAGTAATTTCATTTGAACGGAGAGTAAGTGTGAGTTGAGCTTTGTGAGATGTGAGGATGCCACATTTTAGGGAGGCTATTCGGATGAGATTTGAGAGGGTACATGACAATCCATGGCTACACATGATCATCCTATGAGTGGGTATGTATGATCAAATCTAGATTTTTTTGTCAAATTCGTCTATTTTTTTGCATTTTTAGCATAATTTGAAATTTTGTAAAATGTGGCATTTCGATCGAGATATAAGTAGCAGTGAGTTTTTTTGTGGACACTAACACCTAGTTCCCGATGCTACCTTGACCTATCATGGGGCGCTAAAGTCAAATTCCCGGATGCTTTAGTGTCTAGGGGCTGGTTTTTGTCACTGTTTAATTAATTTAGTTTATTTGGATGTTGGTATTATTGATTTTGAATCATGTATGTATGTTTATACTATGTTTTTTTTTTGTTGTATGATATGCAGAGAGATATACACTCAAGGCGCCCCATGTTGGCGTCATTTGAGCACATTGCTTGGCTTAGGATTGACAAATGATGAGTGGGATGTATTGGACCATTTCAGTTTGTGGCACATCACTAGATTGGGGGAGATACCCCATAATATGTCATTGTTGACAACACTATGTGAGAGGTGGTGTGCAAATACATGTACATTTTGGTTATCGATAGGAGAGATGACAATGACATTGGAGGATGTATATAGGTTATCAGTGGCTACTTATTGTCAAGAGAGGGTAAAAATTATGGAAATAGTAGATGCCCATAGTCATATGAGGTCATCACGACAATATTTTATAGGGTCTCAAGTGCAAGCCGAGACATATATTAGTTTGGATGTGATTGTGAGGTCTGGGGTTCCTTGCAACCGTGAAATTTCATTGCAAAGTATTACTAGTTTCATCTGTGGCTGGAGGGTGGTGGGGTTGGAATTCTATATAGGATGCATGAGATTTTTCAGAGTATAGAGGAGCATGGCACAAGATATGCATGGGCACGATGTGTTTTGGCCCATTTATATAGGTATTTGTATCAATTCACACAGGAGGACCATGGTGGTGGGATAGGAGTGACCACACTATTACATGTATGGGCCTATGAGCATATAGCAGTAGTGAGGCCACTTAGTGGGCCACGGGCCGATTGGGCTCGGCTAGAGAGATTTGCAATGAGGTGGGTGGGTACTGTAGAAGGAGGATGGACATGACCACATATAGGTCGATGTTGGATCAGATGGGCCCTATGGTGATTATTTGAGGCCATATAGATATTATGGAGGATAGGTGGAGGATAATGTTGAGTTGTGGTGTATTTGGCACACGATGTGGTTAGAGGACCAATTTCGAGGAGTGGTAGATCTATTTTAGGGTGAGTGGGTATCTTGATAGTTTTGTATGGCCCAGGATGTGCCTCCATAGCCATACATATGGTGTTGATCTAAAAGGTCAAAGTGAGGCAAGTATGGTTGACGCCATGCCCGACATGAGCACAACTAGTGCCCCTAGGTCCATATGAGTCAAATCTCTCCATAGGGCCAATACAAGTGGATGACGCGGAGTGTACTAAGGCATATAGGTAGTGGTGAGAAACATAGGATGGGTGTTGTTGTTTCCGGTGGTTGTGGATACGACAGGTGGATTGGAAGGTGGAGGAGTTGAGGGTCATGCGGCGCTCCCCCGAGGTAGATGATGTAGTAGTGACGAGAGCGAGAGCATGAGTATCGTACATTTTTATTGGTTTACTTGTTAATTAGGTTGATGAATATGATGATGTGTAGTTGTTAATATGAGGTGTGTGTCATGTGGTTGTAAGTGATGCTTATTAGACATTTATCATGGATACCTCCATAAAAAGTTGAATCATAGCGTGCCTCTAGATGTAATTGTGGGTGGAGGGATGCTTTAGAGCAAGTGGATGTGATTACGGAGAGCATTCCCATTTGTTTGAGCATGTGGCGATAACAATGGCCACATGTATAGTGTTGTTGAGTAAGTGTGACAAGGCTCATGTAGATACGAAGTGGGCTAAATAGGTTGTGGGGGGGTGGCCTAGTCTAGGATGTGTTTTCATGATATGTGGAGATCCAGACCAATATGCATAGCGGTGGCATAGAATGACGTATTGTGGAGCTAGATGGAGAGATATAGAGCTCAAGATCGATGACTCAAAATTGTAAGGTATCGTGCACCGCCAAAACAATGTAACAAGTGCCCCGATGATGATGCAGTCTCCTCGCAAGGTGTTTGGGATCCGAAAATCCCTCGAGTATACGCAACATCCCGCGTGCCCCGCTTAGCCCCCGCGCCCTTTATTTTCCCCTTTTTCCCTCTTTCCTTGGCCTCTTGACCTTCGGACGAAACCGCCGCCCCAAGGGCGGCGGTCCTCCAGAACCACCGCCCGCTCAAAGTGGCGGTCCTGCGCGCTTTTCCGTAACACTCTTTTGACGCGACTCACGTGAAATATCACGTTTCACCAGCTTTTCTTTGCCGACTTGAGCATGCATTAATGTTTTTGGTCCCCGGAAATGTGTTTTTCCTTTGTTTATTGTTTAGAGTTCAATTTGGTTTTGGTTTTGAGAGTTGGAATTCCTATAAATGCATGGTTTGTGTACATGCAAATGGTCTCGATTTGAAGAATTTGAAGAATTTGAGCTGGAGCTTTTGGTCACCATTTTTCCTTGTTAGAGTCTTCTCGATTTTTAGTGTTTTGGTTAGCTTGCTTAGGATTGATAAAGATAGTTTATTTCATACTTGGTTAGTATTGCTCACATTGCTGGTAAGCCACGCACTCCATCTTGTGCAGCAAAGGTTGTTGTTTCATCCAAATCCAGCTTAGAAGCTTGCCTCTCGAATTCCTCTTTGCTTGTAGATTTTATTTTTACTCGTGTCTTGAGTTCTTAGTTCAATTCATTATATACCCGGTTAGCTTTATTCACTTGTTGGTAAGCCACATATCCAACTTGTGCAAGCAGTGTCTTTATTTTGGAATAGAATAGCTTGGGAAGCCATTAAAGTTGCAGGTTTTGCTCTTCGTATAGGATAGTTGCAGGTTCTGGTCACTTCATGTTGCATGACTCGCAGTAAAATCCCGCTAGGAATCGCATAAGCCAAGCTCTGTACTCTTGCGCTATCCCTCTCCTACTCGCATTCTCGGTCTGTATTCTGAGCTGTCCTTGTCCCAAAATCTACTCCTATCGGTGCTAGCATTACACGCTTTTCTGGATCCAAGTGAACACGAAAGAACGAGAAGATCATACTGAGGGGACGAGATCATACACACACCATCGGATTCGCCACTGTTCTGCGGAATCCAGGTTTTAAATTTCAAAGTTCTAGTCGACTCATATCAAATAGAGTAGTTAATCACTTTATTTCATTTCATTCTATTCTCGATATCGCAGTGAAGTCATGGGGATTGATAGTTTCTGAGAAACTATGATTCACTCCTCACTTCTGAGGTAGGATCGAGAATCTTGCAGGTAGATTAGACAGGTTATTTTATTCATTTAGAATAATTCTACAAATCGCATAGGCAAATAACCACACTCGCTTATCTTGTCTGCTTTTAATTATTGTTTAGTTATTATTTCTAGATATGCTTAAAATAGTTTGCTTTCCTTAAAATTGTTAAATATTTCAGAGAAGAATAAAAGTTATATGCAGTTAGATTTATTTCACGTAGTTAGAATTTGCTTCATTACAGTTAGTTTTTCCTTTTATGACAATTACGGACCTCAAGAGCCTGTGGAATATATATTTGAGCCAATCGTGCCTCAACCAAACCTCGTCACAAATGATAGTTGACATAGACCAAAATCTCGTGATACAAGTATTCCGAACAACCACGTATTTACAACCGATCAGCCTCTCGCTAAGAGGATTAAACATAGAAGACGACCAAGCACATGCGTTTTGGTCAAGTCAGCCAAACTATAGATTACCCTAGAAAACATCCACATGACTGTAGAAGGGCTCGAAAGAGAACAAACATTCGGTGTGATCCTCTAGTTCCACAACCAGACGCTGGAGACACCCTCGTAGATATAGATACCAGCTTAAGAATCCAGGTTGCGAGAACGCCTGTAAGGTATTCTGAGAAGATCACACAACTATTGGTTCTAAACATAGAAGATGAGAAAGCATACGATTACTGGATACTAGGGATTAGAACTTGATCTCGCGTATGACCATAACAGACCGCAACAACCAAGAGTCTACATGGTTGGACCCACATCCCACAACCCAACGAATCCACAAGTCGGCTTAGATATAGACACCGCCTACGCACACTAGTATTTCACCACTCCACTTCCACCTATCATCATCGAACAACCGTCCTTACTAGATATAGCAAGCTAACGAAGCTAGGAATTCTCGACTAGGCCGTAAAATCGTCCGTAGAGCAATTATATTCATCATCCACTATATGACCTTATCGGAGATATACACGAAACAATCCCAGTCATTTTCCACGTATTCCGCAACCCATGATCGAATCACGCCAGAGCTCGATATTGATTGGAGCCTTCGAGCAGTCATCCTCGCTGATCGATCTATCACACCAGTCCAAGTTAGAAGGGCCTTCTTTGCCTTAGATTCACAAATTCCACTAGTGCGTGTCGAAGACATTAGACTGCCTAACTAGTTTGTCTGCATATTCCATCCCCACCATGCTTGTCTCACACGACTCGGGAGGTCGGGTACGCGGAAGAGTTACTTGTTGATTCTCACGCTCGCCTGTCACTTTTCCGACGTACAAAATTGGTGAACCCGACGTGAAACAAACAATTGTTTCACCTTCTCTTTGAGAAGTTTTCAAATCTTCTCTCATCCACCTTCGCTCCTTCCCATTATTCTGCGGGTATTCATATACCCCCCGAATATGTCGGATTCGATGCATATGGCAGACTCCTCTGGGTCTCGAGGCATACTACGCCCAATGTAATAGGGAATCATCACCCTCGCTCTCGCATGATGGGGTGACAACTATTCAACTAATCAGCTTGTCACACAAACCCCAAGAATCGATATAGTTCGTCTTTTCAAACTCGAGAGTTAGATCAACCCCTTCGAACCCAACAAATGAGCCTTCAGTTCAAACAATATGACGCTTTACTGAGAATCGGTTCATCTCCTCAAATGTTACTCGACCACAAATTAGTAGGCAATCGATCCATACCTGGTCTTAGATGATGGACAATCAACACGTATCCTAGGAGTGAACAACGCTCCCGGGAATGTACCCATCTATAGGAGGTTTACAAATACAACCCGAAATCTCTTTTCAAGAAAATACCTCTATGCCACTGCATACAGGAAATATTCTGGGAGAAACTTGGCAAGATAGCGATCAGTTTATGACAGGATATCACGTACCTTTACAACACCAAGGTATACAACAAACGCCGCTCAGGCAAAGTACCGTGACTTCACCAAATGAAGTCATTTCAACGTTAGTAGAAAGAGTGAGAGGGTTAGAACTGGCTCAAGCAAGTCAAAATTCTCCGTTCATACAAACAGGAAGTTCCAATCCTCCATACCACTCTGGTCAGGTAGATCTCCTTACGGGAGTAGGCACGTTAGGCATGCCTCCTCAATATCCACAACAAACGCCAACAAGGCCTATCATCTCTAACACTATTCCTCCCGGTCTAGTGTCGAATAATCCGTTCCTCGACAATACCCCATCCTACTTAAACATATACTCTAAATCACCACAAGGAGATATGTTCTCCTCTCCCGGCATGTTTTCTCAAACGCAGGGACCTCCCTATGCCCCTGCCAACACATACGCTGCACCGTATCAACAACCTATCCCACCACCACTCCCTCAGCAAACACCATCAATGGTCGAAAGCTATGCGATAGGGACTTATTCAGAATACCTAAAGGAACCCTTAGATTTCACCATACGAAGCGTCATGCTTCCAAGACCTCTCCCTGATTTGCCTAAGTTCAAGGGTGAGGGAGATCCAAACGCGCATATCAAAGCTTACGCTACAGCCATACGAGAATTACTCCCTTGGGATGGGGTTGTTGCTAAAATATTCCCCAAAACACTGGAGGGCATTGCTCTCGATTGGTATTATAGAATACCTGAGGCTTCCATACATTCATTCAAACAACTTGTGTCTGAGTTCATCAAAGCCTTCGACATGAACAAACTATTAAGAACAGGAATCAGGGAATTCTTACACATCAAACAAGAACATAACGAATCTGTCGCCCACTTTCATCCAAAGGTGGCGTACGCCCTTTATTCATCGCCAAAGTGCTCCAAACATGGATCGATGGAACTATGTGATTTATTCCTTCATTCTCTCAAAGAGAGAAGTGAAGGAAGAAGTCCGTAAGTTCCCACTAAGGACTTATGATGAAGTACTTGAGAGCGCTCGCGAATAGATCAAGCAATGATAGTAGGGTCGTAAGACATACATGGAAAAAACGGAGGTTAATCACCTCCACTCAAAATACTACAACTACCACAAATGTCAATCAAGGACCCAAAATCCTTAACAAAAATCGTGGGGTAACAACGGATGGGGTAACCGACCAGCCCAAGAGGGTAAATGTTGTTAATACTCCGTCACAAACAAACAACCAACGAAACAACAACTTTACCCCGACGGTCAATACAGTGGATTTTAACCATCCACAACAACAACAACAACAACGGTGAAATCCCATACAAGGGCCAAGCCAAAACTCATTTGGTTACCAAAACCAAAGTCAAAACCAAACAACAATTCCAAAACTTTGGTCCTAATAGGCAACAGTTTGATCGGAATTTTAGGCCACAATACACACCAAACCAACAAAACGGGAATTATAATCCCAATTCTTATTGTGGTTTCCATAAAATTCATGGTCACGACACTAGAACGTGCCGTGACTACAATAAATTTATGCAACGTTTGCCAGAAGAACAAAGACAGCTTCTTCACTGCACTGCTTCTGCGATCCCGCCTCATCATCACCAAATACTCGCAGGGGCGCTTTCCTCAATGCTCCTCTCAAGATCTTTAATGATCCACTCCCAAATCATGACAAAGCAATAGGCTGAATCCAACCGAACAAACAAAGGTGCAAAGTGACGGAAACAATGACCATGAAGCCTCGACTTCATTAAATCCACAATACGCCACAGCTGGGAGCTCAACCGAGACCTAAGATAGTCACTTGGTAGAATTAGACGCTGAACTACCTATCGAAGCTATAACAAGAACACGAGAGTATTTCTCTCAACCAAGCCCAAGTCATCTCGCCGAGATGAGATAAGAGTCAAGAAATAGTTGAAAACCCATCGGTGTTTATGATTTAATTAGTGACCTAACAAAGACCTTTCACACATTTCATTTTTGGACTTACTAAAGAACTCTCCCCTCACAGAGCTGCTTTTTAGAAGCATTAGGTCTAGGCCATCTAATTAACATCACTCCACCTCCCGAAACACAAGTAAATCACGTAGATTTTGATATCCACCTCCGGGGCAGCCGGACAAGGATGTCGAATTCATCTTCGAAATAAGTAAAATGCCCACAGATGCTGAGATCGCACGCCGAGGTGACCCAACCTTACACTTGCAAGTGTGGGTTTATAATAACTATGTAAAATGGGCAATGGTCGACGATGGGGTCATAGCTAACATAGTCCCTTTCTCTTTCCTCCAAAACTTGGATATGGAGAAACAAACTGCTCCACTACACGAAATACCTTGAGAGGCTATGATAGCCTTAAAGCCACTTCGATAGAACTATAATACCGCCGGTCACCTTAGGGCCCAAAACCATCTTGACCGAGTTTTATATTATAGATCGGAAACTAACTATAATATGATCCTCGGCCGACCTTGATACATCGAATGAAGGCAATCCTTCCACGCTATTTCAAGAAGTAAGATTCTTGCATCTGGGAAAGGTATTTGTAGCCAAAGGCGGACCCAAAACCTTTCGATTTGCACCTAGTTGATTTAAAGAAAAGACCAGGGGTGCACTCAGAATTTGAACTGCCAACAAACCAACTTAATAAACCCTCTGACCCAAAGCCAGAGGAAAAGTTGATACCTACGACGGATCTTGAAACTACCAGCATAGCCAAAACAATTCCAACCCCTAAAGGTAAAACTAAAGAAACAATATCATTAGGGACTACCGCGAAAATCGTTGAGTTGATAGAACAAGATTCACCAATGTTCTTACCATTCGATTCAAGAGGGCATAGGATTTTCCTAGGTGTTGGTTCCTCACCACAGAGGATCTCTCGTATGGTAGAAGTAGAGTGCGCAAACGCAGCAGATGCCCCAACATCTACACTCCCGCTAAGTATTGACTCTCCATTTCGATGGAGCTAAATGTCATTATGGAGCGGGGGCAGTATAATTTTACTTCACCCGAGGAGAAGGTCCTCCCATTCTCTTTTAAGTTAAACTTTGAATGCACAAACAATGGCGCTGAGTACGAAGCCCTCCTCCTTGGCCTCACCTTAGCCAAGAATTGGTATTGATAACATCAGAGTCTTGGGAGACTCGCAATTAGTAACAAACCAAGTTTCTGAAGTATATGAAACTAAAGCCGAACATTTACAACTCTACAAAAACGTTGTATTAGATTTAAGCAAGGCGTTTAACTTCATATCCATCGAAGCGATCCCGCGAGAGAAAAATCTTCTCGCCGATTCAATAAAGAACCTCAAAGATCACGCTTTACTCCAAGCAATGAGCTAGAAGATACTCACTTCACAAAGATCCATTCGTGACGAACCATTAATAAAAACAATGACAAATCCTCTTTTTAAGCGAAAGTGAATCTACCATCCTGACCATGTTGGAAATGATGCGGCTACTTTGATTATTTAAATGCCTATGCAGATTACATCTCTCCTATCACATGCTAGATTTATCCCCGATCCCACATTCGCCCTCCTACTTCGAAATCCCGTGAACGGATCTTCCGTCACAAAGGGAACCTAACATATACGCAATAGAAAATGGGATGATTTAGATTTACCTCCAAAGACCACCTCGAGTTCAAAGAGAGGGTAACGCCTTTTAATCAAGAAACAATCGATGTCAACATCGGGACAAGATGAACCAAGAATATCAAACTAGGTTCTTCGTTACACCCGTAAGAAGTGGAAATACATACTCAGTTCTCAAAGAACATCAAGGTGTTTGCATTTAATTACAAGGAGATGACGGAGTCGCACCCCACATCATGCGTACACAACCTCGTCACTAGATCGATGCAAAGCCAATCAAACAAAATCAAGACCCATGAAGCCCAAAGTAGCTCTCATGGTAAAAGAGGAAGTAATAAAACTCCTTCGTAGGATTCATCAAGCCGCTGACTACTCCCAATGGGTATCTAACATCGCTCCTGCTCTCTCAAGAAGAATGGAAAGATACGCATCTCGCATAGATTTTCGAGATATCAACAAAGCTTGCCTAAGACGATTCCCATTACCATCCATGATGTTATTGTTGATGCAACAGCTGGTTTTGAACTCTTGTCTCTCATGGATGGATTCTCGATACAATCAAATCAGAATATCCGAGCAAGATCAAGCTAAAACCACGTTTATAACTCCTCGGGGAACCTATCGCTATGCCATGCCTTTCGTCTCAAAAACGCTGGTGCTACATACCAGCGGCTATGACTTATATATTTCACGATTTAATTCATAAAATCATGGAATCCTACGTAGATGACTTGTTGGCTAAGGCCAAGAAGCGTTGTGACCATCCCGAAGTACTCCGCGTCATTCTTTCACGTTTAATAGAATACGGAGTCACACTAAACCCAGAGAAATGTGTCTTTGGTGTAACAGGAGGAAAGCTCCTAGGTTACATCATATCATCACGAGGGATTGATGTTGATCCAACCAAAATTCGGGCTGTACTCGAAATGGTCCCACCTTCGGACGAATCTGGAATCAGGTCATTTCTCGGAAAGCTAGGTGCAATCCGAAGATTCATCCCGACTTAAGCTTCGCTATTCATCCAATCAACAATTTACTCAAGAAAGACTATAAAGATTGATTGACCGAAGATCGCAACGAAGCTTTCAACGCAGCTTAAACGCTTTCACGTCACCACCTACGCTAATGCCACCTAAGCTGGATCGCCCGTTAATCCTATATTCGCGAGCTACCAATGTCTCGCTGGCCTGTATGTTGGCCCAAGAAGACGATGACAAGAGAGAACGTGTGATTTATTTCATTAGCCGAACACTGCTCGACTATGAAACACGCTATACACAAGCAGAGCGAGAATGTCTTGCCATAGTCTTTGCTACTAAACGCCTAAGACATTACATGCTGAATCAAGAAACAAAGGTCATGGTAAAGACGGACCATTTACGGACTTTTCTCACACAAGGTTCCTTATCCAAAAAGGCTGGACGTTTTATAACCTTAATGGGAGAGTTCGAATTAACATTTGTAAATCAGAAGTCAGTTAAAGGACAAATCATTGCGGATTGGTTAGTCGACAACCCATTGATGGAGGCGATCTAGTAGATTTGGATTTTCCGATGAATGCGTATACTACATCGAAACTCGACCTCGCTATCTCTCGAGTGCCCTCGTACACCGATATCATTAATTATATCATGGACCATACGTACTTGGATGCAGCTTACACCGCAACAAAGAAGGCGATTACGCATAATCGTAGCCAAATATGTCATTATAGAGCAGTGTGTTCTATCGAAAAGCATTCGATGGAATGCTCTTAAGGTGTGTCGACACACGTAAGAGTCCAAGAGGATTCTCCATGAATCCCACAAATGTATATGTGGAGGCCACTTCGTGGCCATGCCACCGCTCGAAAATACATCGAATGGGCTATTTCTCGCCCACTTAGAACATGACGCGATAGAGTTTGACGCAGTGTCATAAGTGCCAAGAATTCTCCCACGAGATCCACATGCCAAAGACAAGCTCTACAACCAATCGCAACTCCATGGCCCTTTTCTACATGGGGCCTAGACTTGATAGGGAAGTTCTCTCCCTCATCCACAGATGGCCATAATTTTATAATCACGGCCACTGAATATTTTACCAAATGGGTGGAGGCCATGCCTCTTACTACTGTACCTGGTTCTGTAATCGCTAAGTTCATTTTAAATCAAATCATTTGGCAGTACGATCCCGCAAATCATTATCTCGTATAATGGAACTTCTTTCAAGAATGAGGAAGTTCGTGAACTATGCAACAAATTTAAAATAAGCCATCATACGGCTTCCTTGTATTATCCCCAAGCCAATGGGCAGGCTGAAGCAACAAACAAAACGCTGAAAGCCATTCTCCTTAAAACGGTGAAAGAAAACAAGCGAGATTGGCATTTGGTTATATCCGCCTCAGTGGGCCCACCGAACTCAATAAGAACACCAACGGGAGCAACTCCTTTCTCACTAGTATTTGGGGGTAGGCGTAAGCAGCTTCTCCCGCTTGAGGTCGAAATACCTACCTCCGCATTTCACTACAAGGGATTCTCGGATGAAGACGCTTACAGAGAAGCACGTCTTTCCCAACTAGAAAGCCTAGATGAAACTAGGTTAGATGCCGAACAATGGCATAGAGCTTATGTCGACCGAATGTGCCGGCAATATAACAAGAAGGTCTATGAACGCGATATATATACGAAGGTGATCTAGTTCTAAGACTAGATAAATGGATCGACAAGAAGACCGGCGAAGGAAGGAAATTCGCCCAAATGGTTGGGCCCATACCGAGTCATGAAGGACTATGGAAATGGTGCATACCTCTTATGTACGCTAGAAGGTGAGGAATTTGGTGAAACAACAATTCCCTCGCACCTCAAGCGCTTTCTACGCATAAGTAGCTAACGCTACTACTATATAACTATCTACATTGCATTTCATATAGATTTAGATCATTTTGTCCACTCGTTCTTACACAAATTGTGATCAAGGAATCTATTCTCAAAGCAATTCATTACAAACTCATGATGTTGTTGCACAAAAACTTTCTAATCATATCTCTCCATTTTCACGATATCATCAATCACTTCAATCTTTTATCAAATAAAATCAAACATGACGAAGTCTTAACGGTAACCATACCAAGATCTGCAAGTTTGTTCTCACTTTGATTTCTTCTTAGGATTGGTGTCTTGCCTATGGTCTGTTCTAGAAGCTTCATGGTGTCACATCTATCCCATATACACATCTCTTTGGAAACAAGCATATACTGACATTTTACTCAAAAAGACAAGTCAAAAAGTGATTAAACAGAAAATTTTATTTTTACACATTTCCTTGCCTCTACCAACCTTCTATGATGAGCTTCAAGGCTCTTACTAGTGACGTAGGGTTGGGAAAGGATGGAAATGCCCTTACTCGCCTATGCCTTGCCCACGGTGATAAACCCATGCTTCTTACAGGTAGCATGGGGCAAGGTGTAGGGGGTCCTCTAGACAATGCAAACGTTAAAAGGTCATAAACAAACTATTCAAACTTTGAGTCAAAAACGAATGAATCAGATGTTCAAAATTCCAAGAGAGTTAAAAATCCTAAAAACCAGATTTTGTCTACTATGTGGCCATCTACGGGTCTAAGTCTGGATAAACCGCAAAGCAAGTCGCACCCAAAACTATGAAGTCATTCAGGTAGAGTAAGCTTGTAGTTCTCAACTTGGTTCCACCAAAGCTTCGTCTGTCTTTCATCACTATCATTTCACCATATTTCATAACTTGCGCCCTTCTTAGCTCTTGGTGATGAGCCCTCGCATCTTACTAGTTGCATGGAGTTAGGAGTGGGGCAAGTTAATCTGTTCATCATACTGGTTATTTTCATCACTTTGCCAAAACAAACATGAGGTATCCAAATTGCTCACAGAAACTAAGATTTAAGATCACAATATATCTACAATATCATGTATCAGCATCATGAAACACAAAAAGAAAGCAAACATTTGCATCATCTGTTTTCCATTGCATACATTCTAGAAAGCATATAAAACATACATCGTAGTATACACGAGGAAGCTGGAAACAGAAAGGGAAAACACGAGTGACAAAGTTTTGATCCAAAAACGAATGCATATATATAAATAATCAATGTTTATATACAATGCCATCATGCTCTAGGCATGGTCAAAACGCTCAAAGAGCCCGTGATATACAAAAGAATCTACAATACAAAACATACAGGCCAAGTCACCTCTCAACCCCTACGCGACCCCTCCGAGGGTGCGCGCCCTCGCCTAGGACTCCGGCTACGCCGGCGCTCTGAATGCACGGAGGGCTCAGGGTCTCGAGGAGCAGCCGCGGTCTCACCACGAGAATGGCTCCTCATAAGACGCTCGGCTGTCCTATAGCCTCGCCAACTCTACGGAGAGAGTCGACACCATCCTGGCCACGTGCCAAACGGGAGCGAAGACGCGCATGCCTACCGGCCGCCGAGGCTCCCCAAGATCTACAGATAGCTCCGCACGGGTCTTATCCATAGGATCATCGTGAGAATCAAGCATACCCTACGGATTAGATCCCGCCACTCACAACAGTCTCTACAAAACAAAGAAGAAAATGAATTAGAAGCTAGGCAAGAGACTAAAAGATACAATATCAAAACATAAGGAGAGATAGCAATTAAAAATCCTAAATTAAACAAACATTGAAAAGATGAGAGGATAACTTACTCGATCACCGGCCTCCAAGATGGGTCACTGGGGCCAGCACCCGCCGCAGATGCCGCTGCCGACTGAGGGGCTGCTCCTGTAGTAGGAGCAACATGACGCCCGCAACTGACTCATCCTCTCCACCATGGCCCTGGGAGAGTGGCTCCTCTGAAGCTAGAGTCTCTCTCTCGCACTCGCTCGCCCTCTCTCGCTCGCAAAATATCCTGAGTGTCATGCCACTCAGGATCGCTATCATCCGTCTGCTCCTCTGACCCTCCCTCTGTAAACTCCTCAGAATCGAGTCAATATCTATGGGGTCATCGCTGCTGTGAGCAGGACCCGCAGCAATCTGAAGCAAAGGTGCCCGGGCGCACCGGCTCTCCCTCTAGCCCGAACTACCCTCCTGGCTGCAATGGGAGTGCCAGGAGTGATCACTGTCCAACCACGGCCTCTAGGCCCCCCTCTAGCCTCGCAGACTGATCTATAAACTGGTGCCGCTGGGGGAAGCATGCCCGCATATGGAAGGCCGAACTCCGAGGAACTCGCCAAAAGGGTGTACTCCACCCGCCCCACGCGGTCGATAAGCTGCCCTGTGGTGGAACAGAGATCAATGTAAGGGTCTCTCGCCCCCATATGCCGCCATAAGCCGACGGCGTCGCTCCATATCTCGCTGTGGTAAGGAGGCAATCGGGCCGGTGAGGTGCTCTAAGACCGACATATCTCGACCATCTAGCTGCCCCACAGCCCCCGGGTCTAGCCACCTCTACCCCTCTGCCATAAGGAATAAAATGCTCATACACCCAACTCATGACTAGAGTCGGGTGGCTCAATGACTGTCCCTGCAAACGGACCACCCTAGTATAAGTCATGGTAGGTGGTCCCTGCAATATCTCGCGCCCTGCATATATCCGCCATGCCCTCTATCTCGTGCAATGATGGGGGCCCAAAGAAGATAGTAAAGTATCTCCTCCTTGTCCCCGATCAGCCTCGAGGCAAGGATCCCCATGATAGCCTGTCGAAATACGGGGATGGGCAAAGAAGGAATGGATCGAACTCTCACTCCCTTCTTCGACCCCGTAGAGATGGCTGCATCCCCCATGTAGCCTGCCCACTGTGCAATCTGTGCTCGAGACCCTGCCGTCTCCAGTGTGAGTCTCCTCCCGATGATCGGACCCCAGTGATACGGTAGACATCCTCCAAAGTGATGGTCCACTCACCGCGGACCCCTGGCAATCGGAAAGTGTTCCGATCTGCATCCCAATATGAGAATAAGTCACAAAGAATGTGACTAGATGGCGTGACATGGGGCACGCGTGATATACGCAATATGCCGGCCCTCTGTAATGTATCCTCCTCATCCTGAGAAAGGGCATCCAATACCCCCGAAAGCCAATCACACTCTCTCTCTCTGCTCCATCTGATATACTCCTCCCTCGCCTGCATGCACCCAAAAACACACAAAACAGGGCAAGTTAGTATCTCAATCAATATCGAGAGAGTCATAAAAGCATATAGAAATGATAAAAATACAAGTGCAATCTCAAAAGTTAAGCTCTTTTGCATTCTCAGGTAAAACCGCCGCCCGAGCAGGGGGGGCTTTGAACCGCCGCCTTAAGGGCAAAGGTCAGAACCGCCGCCCCGAACAGGGTCAAAGGTAACCGCCGCCCGGCCAGGCGGCGGTCGCGGTCCGAAAACCCGCGCGGGTTGTTAACCCCAAAAAGCCCAAAAGCGTAAAAAATAGACCATTTTAACTAAAAACAAAGCCTACCCAGTAGGCGCCCCCCCTAGATGGACCTTTTGAACCTAACATTTTCAAAAATAATCCCCTATCAAAAGAATTTGCCATTTCAAATTTAAGAGGGAAAACACAAAATGGAAGAAAACCAACCTGTGATCGCTGAGGTCGTGTTCCGCTCGTGGAGGCATGATCACGATCTCGCTGCGAACGTTTCGACTCTACTCACGTGAGAAACCATCACCGTGGGTCCCAGAGCTCAAAATCAATCAAATCGACTCGCGCAAATGAATAGGAAAATGGGCCCACTTTCATATATATATCGTTCTGTTTTCGTTTTAAAATGACTTTTTCGCAGGTTTGGAGCGCTGTTGAGGTAAGTTTCTATCCCCGCACGAATGGTACGCTTCTCCTTCCCTATTATTTTAGCGTTTATCTTCCAAGTTATCAGATCTATCTCGCACTTGAGTTCTCTTTTCATTTTGCAGTAGGTAGCGGAATTTCGATGGCGTCATCTCAACACACTGATTTGAGTAAGGTATAGCTTCTAACTCCCCATTTCGGGACTGCCATACTGACCCACCGCTTTATGCCTCTTCATGGCTAAAACGCTTCTCCGAGGGGGCAATATGTACGCACTCCAAAATCAGAAGGTACTGTACTCGCTGCAATGTGGTAACAAGTGCCCCGATGATGATACAGTCTCCTCGCAAGGTGTTCGGATCCGAAAAGCCCTCGAGTATGCGTTAACATCCCGCATGCCCCGCTTAGCCCCCGCGCCTTTATTTTCCCTTTTTCCTTTTCCTCCCTCTTGCCTCTTGACCGCCGCCCAAAGGACGGTCTCAAACCGCCGCCCGAAACAAGGGGCGGTCCAGAACCGCCGCCCGCTGCAGCGGCGGTCCCGTGTGCGCTTTTCCGTAACGCTCTTTTGACGCGACTCGCATGAAATATCACGTTTCACCAGCTTTTCTTTGCCGACTTGAGCATGCATTAATGTTTTTGGTCCCCTGAATGTTGTTTTTCCTTTGTTTATTGTTTAGAGTTCAATTTGGTTTTGGTTTTTGAGAGTTGAATTCCTATAAATGCATGGTTTGTGTACATGCAAATGGTCCGATTTTTTGTGAAGAATTTGGTGAAGAATTTGGTGAAGAATTTGAGCTGGAGCTTTTGGTCACCATTTTTCCTTGTTAGAGTCTTCTGATTTTTAGTGTTTTGGTTAGCTTGCTTAGGATTGATAAAGATAGTTTATTTCATACTTGGTTAGTATTGCTCACCTGTTGGTAAGCCACACTCCATCTTGTGCAGCAAAGGCATTGTTGTTTCATCCAATCCAGCTTAGAAGCTTGCCTCCGAATTCCTCTTTTGTCAGTAGATTTATTTTTACCGTGTCTTAGAGTTCTTAGTTCAATTCATTATATACCCGGTTAGCTTTATTCAAACCGTTGGTAAGCCACATATCCAACTTCAGCAAGCAAAGTGTCTTTATTTTGGAATAGAATAGCTTGGGAAGCCATTAAAGTCGCAGGTTTTTCTCTTCGTATAGGATAGTTGCAGTTCTCGGTCACTTCATGTTGCATGACTCGCAAAGAAAATCCCGCTAGGAATCGCATAAGCCAAGCTCGTACTTTGCGCTATCCCTCTCCTACTCGCATTCTCGGTCTGCATTCTGAGCTGTCCTTGTCCCAAAATCTACTCCTATCGGTGCTAGCATTACACGCTTTTCTGGATCCAAGTGAACACGAAAGAACGAGAAGATCATACTGAGGGGACGAGATCATACACACACCATCGGATTCGCCACTGTTCTGTGGAATCCAGGTTTTAAATTTCAAAGTTCTAGTCAGACTCATATCAAATAGAGTAGTTAATCACTTTATTTCATTTCATTCTATTCTCGATATTGCCAGGGAAGCTGTGGGGATTGATAGTTTCTGAGAAACTATGATTCACTCCTCACTTCTGAGGTAGGATCGAGAATCTTGCAGGTAGATTAGACAGGTTATTTTATTCATTTAGAATAATTCTACAAATCGCACAGGCAAATAACCACACTCGGTTATCTTGTCTGTTTTTAATTATTGTTTAGTTATTATTTCTAGATATGCTTAAAATAGTTTGCTTTCCTTAAAATTGTTAAATATTTCAGAGAAGAATAAAAGTTATATGCAGTTAGATTTATTTCACGTAGTTAGAATTTGCTTCATTACAGTTAGTTTTTCCTTTTATGACAATTACGGGACCTCAAGAGCCCAGGGAATATATATTTGAGCCAATCGTGCCTCAACCAAACCTCGTCACAACTGATAGTTGACATAGACCAAAATCTCAGGATACAAGTATTCCGAACAACCACAGATTTACAACCGATCGGGCCTCTCGCTAAGAGGATTAAACATAGAAGACGACCAAGCACATGCGTTTTGGTCAAGTCAGCCAAACTACAGATTACTCTAGAAAACATCCACATGACTGTAGAAGGGCTCGAAAGAGAACAAACATTCGGGTGCGATCCTCTAGTTCCACAGCCAGACGCTGGAGACACCCTCGTAGATATAGATACCAGCTTAAGAATCCAGGTTACGAGAACGCCTGTAAGGTATTCTGAGAAGATCGCACAACTATTGGTTCTAAACATAGAAGCTGAGAAAGCATACGATTACTGGATACTAGGGATTAGAACTTGATCTCGCATATGACCATAACAGGACCGCAACAACCAAGAGTCTACGGTCAGACCTGCAGATCCCACACCCAACGAATCCACAAGTCGGTTAGATATAGACACCGGCCTACGCACACTAGTATTTCAAGTCCACTCCACTTCCACCTATCATCATCGAACAACCGTCCCTTACTAGATATAGCAAGCTAACTAAGCTAGGGAATTCTCGACTAGGCCGTAAAATCATCCGTAGAGCAATTATATTCATCATCCACTATATGACCTTATCGGGAGATATACACGAAACAATCCCGTGTCATTTGATTGGAGCCTTCGAGCTCATTCGCTGATCGATCTATCACACCCGCATCCAAATTAGAAGGGCCTTTTGCCTTAGATTCGCAAATTCCACTAGTGCGTGTCAAAGAACATTAGACTCGCTAACTAGTTTGTCTACATATTCCATCCCCACCGATCTGCCTCGACGACTGGGAGGTCGCCTTCGAGCAATTACCCATCCTCGACTTTGATCGATTTCCCCACTTATCGTAATCTCTATATGGGCCCTAAACTATTTGGGTGCCTATCTAGGGAGCCCCCACCCTACCCAATAGAGTAGATTCTAGATAGGATTAGGGAGGTTTATAGCTGCTCATTGATAGGGGTTAGGTGCTCTAGTTGTCATATCTATATATAGGACCGCCATCTCCCCATATATATAGAGATCACCCCCTCCCATTAGTGAGGGCATGGGTAAAAAACAACCCCGACCCCTATCTACACTCTATATGTGAAGGACCTTATCTGGTTGCCAAAAAAGCAAAGTAATCCGTTGAATCGGTCTTAGCCCATATTATGAATTAACATAAGCTAGTGTATTTCTGATGAATCTCTAGACATTCTTCCTTGAGGAGGGGAAGGAATCAACCAACTGGGATGGGAAACCAACTTCCAGAAGACCCCTACCTACACTCTAACTCCTTCGAAGGTTGAGTTCCCCTCCTCCCTATCTAGACTCTAACTCCAACTCAATACATTATGGGGTGCCACCATATCCATAGTGAATATACACTAATGAAACCATATATTATGGGGTGCACTTGACCGATAGGAATAGAAATGGTCGGGGCATTTGGTGCAGCCCTATAAATAGAGATGGGAATCTCTCGATTTGTGGCCTATATATCTATCTCTTTTCAACATCGGTTCAAGCTTCCAATTTGTGGCCACATCTAAGTCCCCCAACTATAGATAACCACCCATTATCTCATCTATTGTTTGCCACCCTCTCTCCTTATCATAAATTTTAATTCGACCACGATCTGCTACCCTCTATAGAGATAGGGATAGGGAGATAGTGCCTAGTTGACCTATATCTATATAGAGAATCTATCCGTCCAACCGAGTCCCGGGGATGGGGTCGGCCCCACGATCTATAGATTACGCCGTGGTGTAGCGGGTATAGAGGGGTGGGTTTACCCTCTACTTCTATAAAACATAGAGAATACAGATATCAATCAATATAGGGGGTCCCATCCATCTATCTAGTTGGATTTGGGGCCATTCATGTAGTGTAACAATAGAGACCCTACCTTTGTCTTGTCTAAGGACCAAAGGAAGAATTCCTAAGTCCCAAGGTCCAATATATATATATATATATATATATATATATATATATATATATATATAACTATTATCGAGGGCTTATCTAAGTGTTGATGTCTATTTTGGTTCTATATGCTTTTTGGTATTGTTGATTTGACATATAATGTTGAATGTTGAAAATCGTGATGATACGTAGAGAATTGTTAAATGATGAAATAAATAATAATTACATTTGAATAACTATGAATGTTATAGCTCATATGGTATATAGAGATATATATGTGATGTAGTGTGGCAATGAGTAGAAAATAGATAGAAATGGTTAGGTGATGAGATAATTGTATAGGAATGTAGGATGATAAAAGAATGATGCAATGATAATTGTATGATAATGAGATGTGTAACATCAATAGATAATTGAATGTGATGAGGATGGATGTTGAAGCGTTGGTGAAGGGGAAGGATTCTTATGTGGAGGAGGAGATGGTGACCGTGAAGGGGGGTCAATAGATGGGAGAGTAGAGAACTTAGTATGTGGGGGAGTAGAAGAGGTAGAAACAAGACAACATAACATGATCCATGAAGTAAATGTTTTCCAAGTCAATAACTTAATATCGAGAAAGATTAAATGAATCACATGTATCATATAATAACTTTTCTTTTAAAGGAGGAATTAAGCCACAAAAAAAGATATATTGCATTTCTAGATCAATAGGATGAAAATTAAATGGTGCATGCAAGAATTAAAGCGTAAAATATAATCTAAAATTGGTTGTCTTTCCTTGATGCAAATAAGGTAAACATTCATATGTAAATTTAGGCCCATTATTAGAAATGAAACGTCTAAGGAATGCATCCTCCATATCATAATAAGTGTTAATAGATCCACTAGGTAAATGAGTATACCACTAAAGAAAAAACATCCACAAGACTATGAAAAAATGCTTTTAGTAACAATCTATCATTGGAATATGAAGCCATGGCTAATTGAAAATCTTTAAGATGTAAGTAAGGATTGCCCGTGTCATTGAATTGTGAGAAAGTAGGCATAGTGAAACCCTTAGGAAAAATGGAATTGTGAATTTTCTTAGGGATGGGATTTCTAGGAAGAGTATTATTGTCAATAAAAGCATAATAGGCTTTTCTCTCTAAGGTAAGGGTATGGAATTTTATTTGTAAATCACCAATGATATGCATGAAAGAAAGGATATCTTACGAAGGAAGGGTTTAGGAAGTAAGAGGAATGTTGATGGGTTCAATCTTTCCATTATGAGTGATCATATGAACTTGAGGAGGGGAATGGGATGTGGAAGAAGGGAATGCATGTGAAGTCTCTAAAGGTGTAGCATGTGAGGAATCAATCGGGGTAGGATCATATGAATAAGAGGAGATGTACTAAGATTATCATTGATTTCAACATGGCAATCATTGGAAAAAAATTTAGAAGAAGAAGAGAAATGAGGTATAGATTCACAGTTAACAATCTTAATGCAAGAAACATCGTTATTAACATGTGCACTATTATTATCAAAATCACAATCCTATCATTCATATTTTCACAAGTAAAAATTTGATCATGCAAAGACATATTTTCGTGAGGTAAAAATTTGATCATGTAAAGAATATTCATTAGTGTTATGATTTACTATAAGTACAAGGAGGAGAAGATGGATTAACATTCATGTCTCCAGGTGGATAGGAGAGAATATTCGTCAAGGTTTTGAATAGGGAGAGACAAAAGTGGATAGGAGAGAATATTCGTCCAAGGTTTTGAATAGGAGAGACAAAACAAGAATCACGAGTTGGGAGATCATCATGACTAGATGCTTAGAATGCAAGGAGTTTTTGGATGACATGGGGATCATATTCGGGATTTTGCATGAAAGTAAGAAATTTAGATTCTACACATGCGTTGGAGAATTGGTTGCATGCTCATAAAGTTCATGGGTGATCTCGGGATGGTTACCATTTTGTATCCATGAGGGATGTGGATCCAAGGGTAAAGAGTTCAAGCAAGAAGCGGGTTCACCAAATGATTTAATATAAATAAAATTAAATCGTGTTTCTAGAGTAACTAATGATATATAGATGATAAAATACAAGATAATGTACAAGTAATAAGCATTGATAATGTAAAAACCATAAACGCATACGAGGAAATGATTACTTAGTTGATCATATATGATCGAAGAGTGATCATGACTATCTCGGGTAATCGGATATGGCTAGAAATGATGTCAAAATGACTGCAGAGGGTTATGGGACTCAAAAATATGCCGGATGTAAGTGCCCACAAGAGGAAAAGAGTGCCTCGGATCTTTAGTGACTACGTGAATTCTCAAGATCTGATCTTTTTGGGTTGAATGTATCCCCTTATATTTTCTCTTTATCACTCGGATTTCTCTGTTAGGTTCCGTCACACCTATAACCTACAAAACAAATCCTATCTATCTACAAAAGCTCACAAACACAATAGGTCTAAATTAAGTATGCACGATATGTGAATTCGGACTAACCCTCATGCCCAGATCACCCAATGAGTGAACTTAGTACCGAGCATTGCACTACATCTTAGACTCCATGTAGTTCTTTATGCTTGTGTGTGAAATGATGTCCTTAGGTTTTCCCTCACACCAATGATGCCAAGATAGCGAGGTTATAGCTAGCTTTGATGTAAGAATGCAAATGTGTGGTATGGAATTCAACACTTTCCCTTCCTATGCAATGTATGCAGCCCGAATGCAGTCCCTTTGAGTAGTGGTAGTAATATGTAGATGTGATAGTCCTTCTTGATTTTCCAACCAAAATAATGGTTAGTATGTTGTGTATATATATGAGTCTCTTGTTTGAATTTCAACATTAGTGACACCAAAGGCCGACTAAGAATGAGGGATAAATATTAGAAAAGAAACAAGGTTGACCAAAAATGTCAAAATGTGTAAACAAAAAAAATAGTACGGGAGCACCCAGAAGGGACACAAGCGCTTGTGCGCTAGTGTCCATATTGGGCACTAGTGTCTTGAGACCAAGAACGATAAATGTGATAAGACAAATAGACATAAATCCATGTGACCTGACTAAAAGTGTATACATAATTGAGAGGTGTAGAAGAGAGTCACAATAGAAATCAATCAAAGAACTTAAAGGAATAAGGGAAATCATCACCAATGTGTACTTTTTTGTTACTTAGGATTCATGCATATAAAAACATACGATTAGCATAATAAAATGAAGATACGCGCATAGTTTTTATCTACATTGACTTAGTTTTTAGCTTCAAACAAAATGTGGGTGATGTCTAATGACTTCAAATGTGACAATGTGTGATTTAGTAAGATTTGGGTTCCTTGAAGTGATGGGGTAAGTGCACGAGAGATAGGAGGGCAAAAAACAACCAAATTTGTGATTTGAATTAAAATGCGAGTGCATTTGGAATACTAGGTTTAGCAATTATTGAGCCTAAGAGTGCATTCATCTTAGAAATGTTGTATATGTGCATTTGGAAGCTACATATTTACAAAAATAATTGTTAAAGTATAGTTTTTCATTTATTAATCTTTATACTTTCTTATTTCTTATAAAGATTAATAAATGAAAAACTTATACTTTTAAATTTATTTTTAGTAACTATAAGAAATTAGGGTCACTCTACACCTTATGGAACTAGTCTCACAGCTCAAGTAAGTCATGGTTTAGAAGATAGTTTTGTGAGTTTTTATTGATGTCAAGGTTGAGATTATGTCTTGTTGATCCCAAAATATGATGTGGAGAATTTCTTGTTAGTTTTCATTGATGTCAAGTTGATTTTGTTGGCATGTTGTGGTCATTGATGTCAAATTTTAATGTCATAAGTTTGCAAAGAGTGGTGTTGCATTGGTCAAGGTCATGGCATGAAGAGACCTTGTGAGAAGGTATGAGCATGGTAGCTTGGTCACAAAAGAGAGAAATCACTAAGGAATTCCTTCCACCTTGTTAGGTACCATTGATGTTTGTTCTTTTGTTTCGTTCTCAATTTCCACAACATGTTGGTTCATAAATTATCATCAACATAACTTTGATAACCTTTCTCCTTACCCTACCCATTTCTTGAACATAATCATTCATCCACCTCCTCTAATATGTTTTGTTTCTCATCTTCAATCCTCTTATGGGACTTGATCCACCACTATTTGACCACCACCACCAACTATATTCATCACCATTGTTTCTAAATCTTTCATGAGATTTGAACCAAATCCTCTAATAAAAGCATGCAATTCATGCTCTATCTCAAACCATATCCTCTTTACTTCTTATTTGATGGATTTATTGTTAAATAATCAATAACATACACTCTTCATTAAATATACAACCACATTACATACTTTATCTCTAAAGGCCAACTAAAATAATTTCTTCTTCTCAACATGATCTCCTTTTTTTCTATGCATTCAATCATACCTACAACAAAATTAATAACCCAATCACTTAGAGAATCAACAATTCTCATAGGTTTTGTATATTAAACACTCCCTCTTATATAACATATTGCTTTAGTAACTCCTCTTCATCTACAACTTGTATTTTCACACTCTCGTCTCTCTCCATTCCTCAACCATTGTAACACACTTGAAATACATAGTATCTTGTGAATAAGACATTCTCATATGGGTCTTCTCCAATGTCACTTATGTTGCAGAACTTTAATCTCTTCTTCTACTCAATTATTCCTTAAAATCAACATAATTTACATTCACTTCCACATCCTTCTACTATATTTCTATGTATTCCAAAAATACACCATTCATTCCTACAACATCATCCTTTCCACATACTTTGGATGCTAACATTATAAACTCTTCCATCTCATTAATTTTGTTTTCTCCTCCTTTCTTCATCTTCTTAGGTATCACAAGCATGCCATGTACAAAGAAACTTTCACTCTCCTTGTCCATATCAACATAATGTAGCTCTTGACTCATAAGAGCCTCTTCTTCAACTCCTATGTGGGCTGCTCCCACATATGTGCCACCATGGTCTTCCTTCATTCTTCTTGATGGAAACATATTCACCATCTCTATCTCCTTCTTTGACTCTATGCCACATGACTGAGATTCTTCTTCTCTCATCTCTCCTTCTTCATGTGTCTCCATTTCTTATAGAGACATCTCTTCCATCTCTTTTTCTTCACGTGTCTCCATTTATTATATAGACATATCTTCCATCTCTATTTCTTCATTACTTGTCATCTTCTTCATTTATGGATTGTCCAAGTCTTCAACATTATTTGCATTCTTCTCATGGAATGTAGTCACATGATGGACTATCAAATATCCTTTCAGTGACTTCTACTACTTTCACAATACCATTCTTCCCTTCATTGCCATCCTCTAATTCGAATAGGGGGTTTATAAATGTTCTCTCCTTAAGTGCAGTGGTATTTTCCATATTTTATTTATTTATTAGGTGTATTACCACCTCACTAGGTGAGTCATCTCACTTAGGTGAGATCATAGATCATAGGTGTCATAGGAGTTATGACAGATTCCATCATGGAATTTATCATATGTGTAAGTGTGTGTCATATAGAGTTACATTCCTTTTCCAGAAAGTAACTCCTCTTCTCCATCATGGAGGTATGATTATCTATGCATGGGAGTTACACAACACTCCCCTATATGTACCTCTTTTTCTTGATCTATGAGCATGGAGACTTTTTTCCTTAATGCATGCACATTTTTCATGGTTGAGTTTTTTGTTTGAATCTTGAAGCTACTTCATCTCTCATTTGAGTGTAACTCCTTGATGTGCATGGATTCCCTCTAGATCCTCATCCTTCCTCCCTCCATCATGGTATCAGAGCTCGTGGATCAGAATCATGTCTCTCACTACAATTGTTGTTGCTTACTACTCTCTACTTTGTAGTTTCATGTGCAAGTTCTCAATCCTTGCTTTGTGCTCTACTTGAATTTTTTCAAGGGTCTGTAGGTTGTTTGTGTAGGTTGGGTTGTTTTTTGTTGTGTATGTTTCAAAAGAAAAAATATTAAAAGGTGCTGCATAGGTTTTGTTTTTAAAGGTCAAAAGTTGGTTAAAGGGCCAACTCGGACCCTCGAGCTCAACTCAAGATGGGAACCAAGATGTCCACTTTCAACTAATTGCATTCACCAAAGACTCGTTAATCACTCAACTCACCATTTTTCTTCATTGGCTTGACTCTTGCTCTATGGTTTCAGCTCGTGACTTTAGTTTACTAGGCCCATGATTTTCGCATTGCTCAGCATGTTCCCAAATTTTTCATATGCTCGTTGTTCTCGCATTTTTGCTTTGACTCACGGCTTTCACTCACCCTAGTTCTACCTCCATTGCCCGGATCGTGCATTGGTCTTGCTCTCATGTTTTCTTAAGCCTCCTCGATCATCACTTTTCTACATTTTTATTAGCTCGCTCATTGGTTCTTTCTCCCCTGCTCATCTGGACAACTGTCACAATCATTGGTACACCAACTATTTCCAATGTGCTGCTTTGCATGATTCCTGGTTTCTCATGTTTGCATTCAGGGTCCTCACATTCTCCTATCGCACTTACCTCTCATGGTTCTCATTTCCTCAAGGGAATCCCTACTTGGCAATTTCTGCAGATGCTTACGACAATCTCCATGTCATGGGTTATTCTTCCATCATGTACTTGCACCTTCAATATTTGGTTTCACCCGTATTCTAATTTGTGTGGCATCGCTTTTCACCCTTTTGACCCAATAATTGCATTTCATGGTTTATCCCTCACAATATGGCTTGGCACATGAACATTCTTAACTCGTTACATAGTCACATGTATCCTCAACTCGACGGTCCACTCCAGCCAACACAATCACTCTACCTCAACTGACCTCACCATCAAATCGGTGACTCAAACTCCCATCCGACATTTCACCTCCACAACCATTCCCATGAGCAACTCATCTCACTGAGTTGAGCCTAAATATTTCACTCTCCAAAGGAATTTTTTTCCCTTCTCCATTCTTGCTGGTTTTTTTTGCAAATTAATTAACATTGAGATTAGTCTCACTTCACATCTTTTTACCCAAAATTTTAAAAAAAATTTTTCTTTTTTTTTTTTTTTATAACGGATTAATTATCTTTAATTAATCTTATCACCTCATAATTAAAAAATGCTCTTTTTTTGGGGAAAATCTATATGTTTTTTTGGTGTTTATTATTGGCTTTGTGGGCCCCTTCCTTTGAGACCCCTTTCAATTTTCAATCAGGGGATGTTTTTTTGTGGTTCCTTTCTTTCCACTATCTTCTTTTCACCTTTTTTCTACCATGGATCCCAATGTAGTTCCCTTTGCTTACCCCTTTTAACTATCCCAAATGGAAAGAAGCTATGTATTTTCCTTGAAAAAGAAACAAATCTTCTGGATAACTACAAGATTACAAGCCAACCTATAGATGCTTTATAAAAAGGAAAATGGTTTGACAAATGTGATGAAGCCATTGGGTTTTTGTCTCTTTTGTGTCTCTAGAATTGTGCTTCCATATTACCTCATCCCAAATCACCCAAGGAAGTTTTGGATGCCTTAGATAAAATTTTGGGAAACATGATGAAATGAGAGGGCATGAACTAGAAAATGAGTTGATTAGCCTCATCCCTAGCAGTTTTGACACCCTTCAGGACTTCTTCACCAAATTCAAATCTCTCAAATTGTAATTGGCAACTTGTGGAATAGACAAAAAGGACCCACAACTCATACTTTCCATCCTTGCAAAACTTGGTCCCGAATATTCTATTTTTGTCTCTACCTTCCATACAACAAAAAGGAACTTGGTAAAAGTTGGACTATGCCCTCACTTGATGATTTTATTGTTGATTTGATTAGGGAACATGATAAGTTGATTCATATGGGCACTCTAAAATCCACAAAATCCCATGCTTCATTGTTGGTCATGAAAAAAAAAGGATTCAAAAGAGAAGAAACATAACAACAAGGATCATGAGAACAAAAAGGACCAATCCAAAAAATCCAACTCTTCCACTTCCTCTTCCAGTTCCAAACCTCCTAAAGAATGGATCAAATGTGGGTACTGTAATGGTAAGACATGATGAAGAAAAATGTTTGAAGAAAATATTGACCTCCTCACGAGTCTTCTTGAGAAGAAAAACATAGAGTTCTAGAGTCTCTCAAATCATCTTCATCAACTCATGAATGTTCTAAGGAAAAAGAAAGTGAAAAGGGGAAGTGAAAGAGAAAGAAAAAGTAAAAGAATCAACCAAGGAGAAACCAAAGGGAAGATATTTAGTTTAGTTGTGCCACCTACTCCTACATGGGTTATTGATTCGTGCATCTCATCATATGGCCTCATCAGATATTGAGTTTTCTTCATTAGAGCCATGTGACATGTCTTCTATACAACTTGGTGACAACACTTCTACATAGGTTTTCAGAGAGGGTCTGTTGAAGTGAGTGGTGGTACTTTCAACAATGTGCTTAGTATCCCTTCACTTACAACTAATCTCCTTTCAGTTTATCAGATCACTCACCTTGGACAGGGCATGTGGTTGAGTTCACTCCACTCCATATTCATTTTATGTCAAGAGAGCTTACACAGTGACACTATCATTGTAGTTGGTATAGTTGATCATCACACTCGGATTTACTCCTCTCACTTTGTTCCTCCTTCAGATTCTTCATCCACTCACCTGACTTGATGATACTTTTGAGCCCACTTCTATGTTGATGACATCTCTTCTAGCATAGTTGATTTTCATGGTGATGGGGACCCACCTCCACCATCCACTTATCACCTACCACATCTTGAGGAGTTGTCTCTTGATCCACCTACTTCTAGTCCACTACTACTCTTCAAGGAGTAGTGTACTATGATTCAGACTCATCAGACATTGGGCACACTTCTTCACAGTTTCAGGACATTCCACCTTCCTTCTTCACCACTGCTTCGGGTTCACCATTTCTTCATGGAGTAGTTGGAACTTCTACCTCACATATGGAGCATTGTTCCTTGGATTGGAACAACACCTTGTCACTTTGAGGATCTTCTTCTTCTTCTTCACTTAGTACAGGTGGCTTGTGACAAGGTTCATCTTCTTGGGAGGTTGGATAACACTTCTTCTTCTCTCCTTCTTCTTAGTTGTTTAGGGAGTTTTTCTATCTCTTGTAAGTGGATGTTTTTCCCACTAGGTTTTCCTTCACTACTTGAGATTTTTTTTTACATGGGTACCTCATCAGGCTTAGTTATTTGGGACCCATTTTTCTTATTTTCGTGTGTTTTTTTGACTTTCCTTGCCTCATCCTAAGTTATGATGAAGGGGGTGTTAGTGTGAGTGGTATTTTCCATATTTTATTTATTTATTAGGTGTATTACCACCTCACTAGGTGAGTCATCTCACTTAGGTGAGATCATAGATCATAGGTGTCATAGGAGTTATGAAAGATTCCATCATGGAATCTTCATATGTGTAAGTGTGTGTCATATAGGAGTTACATTCCCTTTCCGAAAGTAACTCCTCTTCTCCATCATGGAGGTATGATTAGCTATGCATGGGAGTTACACAACAAATCCCCTCGTATGTACCCCTTTTTCTTGATCTATGAGTTCTTCAACCACTCTCCTTACATTCTTGGGTGCAAAAGTTAGCCCCATCAACTTAGAAACCATATGTTCCTGACTTTTCATCTTCTTCCTTCCCTTCCTTTGTCTCCTCTCTTGGAGATCTCTTATATGTAGCTACTACCCTTTGGGGTCTTGAATAATCTCCTCCTCAACAAGAACTTATAACTCCACTATCCCTCTCATGAGCTCATTTGGACTCTCTTTTCCACTAAGCACAACACAACATTGCAAATGAGCTTATCTCTCTGATTTCTTCACCTTAACCTTTGTTGGTCTATCTCGCTTTGGACTATATTATCCCTCTCTCCAGACATCCTAGACTTTTCTTGTAGGGATAACATATCAATCATCCCTTCTTCATTAATTGTCAGTGAACATCTTCACTTTGTGCATCTTCCATCATGTCCAATCTTGCTTGGAATTTCTCAACATCTTAAGCATGTCTTCTCTCATGGTGCTACTCCCTTCTTCTTGCACCATATCTTCAAGAAGCAAACTTCTCTTTCACAACCTACATTAAACTCAAACAAGAGTCTTTATTTCACTCTTTATATCATTAGACTTCTCACACACCTACAACATACTTATCCTCGTTTCCACGCAACCTTCTTTTTCACAACTTGTAACTATCTCTAGCAAAAAAAAAAATTTCATTGTAGCACTATAATGGACTCATACAAGAGCCTCACACACTCAACTTGAGAAGGAAAGACTCCTCTAATACCAATTGATGTCATTCAAGGTATTGTGTGTTATCAAGCTGGATAAGAACCTTAACTTAGCAACTATAAAACAAAACAACAATTTCTGATGCAAAACAACATCATTTTTGTTGATTCAAGCCTCAATGGGCATTGAGCAATATTCATCCACATAGTTTCAAATGGACTGCTTAATCACACATACGATGCGAGGTAACTTTGAGATTTAAAGGGCTATACAAACACATGTCCAAACTCTACTTTCTTTGCTCTTTCACACACAACTAAAACCTTCAAACACACATATCTTTGGAATATTGTTGTACAAAAAGTGAGATTTTTCAATCATAAGATCAAGATGAACAAATGTCTCTCATAAGTTCAACTGCATTTTTGAAATTTAAGTTATTTTTACATGTCCTCCTCTCCAACCTCATGAATCTTCCTCGTGAGCTCCTCTATATCTCTTTAAAACTAAACTAACATGCAATTTTATTAATCCTTTAACAAAGAAAGACTACTAATTTGACTTTCTATTTCTAAATATAGCTAACAAGCTACAAATGCTCCTATGAAAGCAACACACTTACAAGACGCTCTATTTTAGAGGAACAAGCTCCTTCAAGCTCTAGTTTTTGGATCGACGGACGCCTATATATCTTTTATTCATTTTTTTGTGATCCAAGCTCCACGTGAATTAGGATGCACTTTTGTTGCACAAGAGCTACTGAAGCTTGTTTTAGCATCTTCGAGCTACAAATAGTTTTCCAATTAGAAACAATAGTCCATCATTCATTCTTGTCTCCCACATGAGGAGTTCGGAGGGGATGACTCAATCGAGGTCTTATGTCAAGCCATGAGGGGACAAATATAAAGTTTGTTGTCGTGTGCTTGACATCAAAAGAAAGTGTTACTAAGTTGATATTGACAACTTTATGTGAGAATGTGAGAAACTTAGTATCCCGACTTCTGAATGTTGATGGATTCTTTAAACTTTTACGAGAGGCTCGACCTTGACATTGATGGAACTTGTTGGGGTGTGCGAAAATAAATTTTGTTGTTCTATGACAAATGACATGCCCAATAGGGCTAACAATCTCATTTAGGAAAGCACACAGGGGGATGGAGGAGGCTGGTAATTCTAGACCCAAATACGAACTTCAGTAAGGTTGTTTGGTTAGAGACATGAAATTTCCTTGACTAGGGGTGAGACAACCATGAGAGTGTTCCTCAAGAACTAGATTTGGGATTTTTTGAGGAGTTGCACTTGTGACAACAGCTTAAACAAAAATGAGGAAAAACCTCTTTGACATATTGTTGATATTGGTTATGTGGATCTCAAAGATCCCTAGGTGTGCTTAATCCAGGTTTGAGAGAATCTTTAGAAAGGAAATATGACTGACAAAATAAGTTATCAAATAATTACTTTTATACTAATAATAATTTTTTTTTCACAATATTAACTTGTAATCAAATATTAGGTTTAAGAAGGGATTAAGACTCCCTTGTCGTATACTTTAGACACAAACTTGAGAGCTTGTTTGAGCGCATATTCTCACCACCATTAGCAACAATTGTTGCAATGGATTTGTTGAGGGCCATTAAATATACTTAATTCGCCCAAAGGGTGTTATTAAAGTCGGTTAAAGTGTGAGTTTTCTGTGAAAATTCTGCAGGGGTGCGACAAGGGGTGACATGACAGCTAAAAGCAAGAGCACATTCAACTACAAAACCCTGGTTACTTCATTTAGAATTCCGAAGCCAGAGCAAAATAGGCCCTTGAATGTATGTGCTCGAATTTTATATCGATTACATGGATGGTCCAAACTGGTTCTATTCGATGTAGATTTCAAGACGAGATCATCCCATCCATGGCAACAGAGTCCATGGCATCTTCCACTTTAAAATTTCGCACTCAAAAAGTTTCTCGGGTTGATTGGTAAGATCGACATAGTTTCCATCAATTTTCCAGGGTTATTATTACAACTCTGGCTTGTCCCACCTACCAAATGGCATTGCTGAAGCACGTAGAAGATAAGGAAAGGCAGTGCCTTGTAGTTTCTATCACACTATCTCTGTTTCTTTCTGGGAAGGTTAATAAGTCAGCTCATTTATCTCCATATTTTTAAGTATTGGATTTTTCATTCCCAACTTGATGTCAGATCTTGGAAACTAACTTCAGGCAATGCTGAGTCCATCCGGTGTTCAAACCTGTACTCTTCCATGGACTTGTCCAGCAATGCCGAAACAGAGAATGGAATCAAATACTTTAGTGGGTATGGTAGTGCGTTCACTGCCAAGTGCTAACATTCATTGCACACGTGCCCCTTTGAGACATATGTGGAGAGGCACCGCATGATCTGCCGGCACTAACCTCATCTTTAAAACTGAAATACCTCTTACTCTCTGTGAGAAACCATACCTAAGTTTGTTATGGGCTTTGAAAAAACCTTATAAGAACTCTGATTAAGTGCTTCACATGCAGGACTTCAGGATTTTCCTTTTGCCATTGTAGGAAAAAAACAAAAACAAAGGCAATTCTGATTTACACTTCAAATCTAACAAACTAGGAAGAATTGAGAAGCTATGAAAAGAAAGAATGCACAAAAGCATGTTGTATCGTGTGTACTCGTTCATTTAACAAATCTAAACAAACACAAAATATTATAAAGCCAATTTAGGCACATGTAGCAGCACCCAAGGGAAAAAGGTGGATAATCCCAAGGAGAGAGAGGCCCAAGCAGAGGACTCCTCATGGTGAATATGGCATCACCTAGTTATCATGATCATCCTCAGCAGCCAAAGGCACAAGCACTTCCCACTTAGGTGGAGGAGGAACAAGCACACCTACATCCATGCGGCACCATGTGCGCGGAGAAGTGCACCATAATAGCCCACCAATAGTCTTGGCATGAGCAACCAGACTCCAATCCCCTGTGAAAGAGGGGAGGAGAAGCAACCATGTGAGCTGCTCTGCCACCACCTTGGCACCAGTGGAGGAGAAATGCAGCTGCATGTAAGTTATGATTTGGTCATAATGCAAAAGAGCACTCCCAAGTGGCTAAGCAGGTTGTGTAGGTGGTGAAACTCTAAAGCAACTTTTTTCAATTTGTGCATGAATTTAAAAAGGATACAGAGGCGAGTACATACATTGCTTCATTTGTTGAAACTGTTAAAGAAATGATCTCATTGCAAAAGGAGCATAATTTCATGACTTCTAGAGATGAAAAAGAATATTAGCTCTGAAGAAATTTTAAATAAAAGCTGTATAATCAGACCACTAAGAATAGTCTTCAAACAACACAATCATCTATGACATAAGTTTTGGATGGAAAGGAAAATAAAAACTCTATTGACTCCACTTCCAAGCACTCTGGGTACAATGGCAAGTCCAGAATAGGTGCTTGAAGGTCTTTTGACTGTTATGAGTCTAGGACATTGCCAGGTGAGCAATACATTTACAAAGTTAATTGACCCCGAGATCAAATCTTATAACTGGCATGCCTATGCCACGCAAGTCCTAAAACTTCCTTCAGTTGAAGGCTATCATATGATGAAAATGTGTAGAGTGCCTTACCAAGAACCCCGGTTTGGTGTTTTGGTGTAGACTTACATTTACAAGTTAATACTTTGAGATGTGGTGTGAAGCCATTTTCTAATGGAAGCTTTGATTGGCTCGAGCTTAATTTACTATATGCGGTTGAGACAAGAAAGCCAAATCCAGGTGAAGAATTCAATGGCCACTGGCTGTTCAATTTGCCAACGCCCGAAAAGAAGGGGCTAAATTCTTTTGCAAAGAAACCCAAGAGTAGTGGTCATGTCGTTTATTCTACAGATTTTGTTTTGTTCTGAAACCAAACATATTTATTCTAATTATATCTTGAACTGTTAAAGCTGCAGGTTAAAGATATGTTTTCATCCTCCTCCATGTTTCAGACAATATCATATCTAGGAGACAGAAAAGATTAATATGATATGTATTTAGCAAATTACAGACTCGGAGTCAAAATTGTAGCCGTTGACATCTATTGAAATGGAGAAAACTTTGTTTCTATAGATAAAAACCATCCATATAATCACAGCTATGAAAGAATCGGTATTTTAAATAACATTTAAATCAAAGTTAATTATAAGCAACAGTACAGAAATACCTTATTCTCACATTAACATCTATATGACAAAGGAATAGTAAGCACTGCCTGAACAAACAAAAATCTATTTATTAAGAAATTTAGCATAGGTTGAACATCAATTAGTGGTCTGAGAAAGCGGTAAAAAGTTGTTACAAGTATACAGGCTGCAACTGCCATCCATCATTCTTCCAAACTTGTTATGGATAGTATCCTGAGCAAGCTGGCTACAGTTTGAATATAGTAGTTCTCTTAGCATCTTTAACATGGGTACTTAACTGGCCATCTAACTGCAGTTAGTCAAAATGGTGATAAGAGTCATAGTGGGAATGATTTTGCTCCATTGAATCAAAATATAGTTTGATGGCCAGTTATCCTACTCCAAACAGAGTCCAAGATTGTGACTCTAATCGGAGCTAAATTGCATGTCAAGCTAAAAATAAGTCTAATTAAGAGAAAGTACAATAGAGAGGAGACGAAGTGAAAGCAATGTAGCTTGTTTCTATATCTAATTTTTTTCTGTAATTGTTACTCAAAGGTACAATGTAGCCTGTTGTAATTGCAAAGGACAGGCATTTTACTCATCAGGCGGCCTTAGTTGGCAAAGGGCCATAGGCCCATATGTGACAAAATACTCATCAGATCTAACATGATCTACTCATTTCCAAACCCCTAAATTGTTGCTAAAATCAACTTCAGGCAGAACATTGTATCACAAGACTAAACAGAATTACCACTTCCCAATTTGAAAAGAAAACACCTCCCTCCCTTAACTAGATATGTTATCTTCCTTCCCATACTCAAATATTGCAGTTGTTTCCATGCACGCGAAGCAGTTTCTACTTCTTTATCTCTCTAGATATTGAAGCAGAGTGCTCTGTTTACTTACATAACAGTTGGGAGATGACAAAGATCTACATCACTCATGGCAAATCTTCTGCCATAAATTCAAATTTTCCTTGGTTTACCAGTGAAGCCTTGTTGACTGGTGAGATAGATGGAGTTTCCACTAGCGAGGCAGGGTTATATTCGAGTTGCATTCTGCCCCAGCCAAATGACTCTGGAACAAAATGAGGATGAAGCAGGGTGTATGCTGCAGGGCAACGTTGGCAGAAAGACATCCCTCAGATATGGCATCTAAGCAAAGAATGCCTGCATGCTTTGAAGATTCTATCTTACTAGGTCTATCTCTCTCAGGGAAGGAAAACCAACGAGTTCATCCAGCTCCATATTTCTGATTGCTGGATTTTTTTCCAACATGGATGTCAGATACAGGAAAGTAACTTTTTCACAGGGAATGGTGTGAGTCCACATCTGATGATCAAAACCCATACTCTTCCTCTGCCTTATTCAGCAATGCCCGGAAGAGAGAATGATTCAAATACTCAATGGGTATGAAACCTAGTGCGTTCACTACTAACATACACTGCACAGTGTCCCTTTGGGACATCTGTGGGGAGTGACAGCACAGGGTCTGTCCATGGCCTGCTCTTAAAGCTGAAATGCCTTGTGCTCTTTGGAGAAAGAGAGTGACCCAATGCCTTTATGGGCATCCAGAAAAACTTAGAGAGGGCTCTGATGATGTACTTTCTGAGCAGGAGTTGGGGTTTCCCTTGCTCTCATGCCATTGGACAATTCAAAAACAAGAAACAAAGAAATTGGTTTACAAGCTACCGAAGGCAAGCAACCAAGAAAGGGCTAAGAAGACATTGTTGAGGAAGATGAATGATCTGGTGTATATAGCAAGCATAATCGACTGAGCAACACAAACACAATCAAAGAATGAATCTTATCATAATATGGTTAAGACTTAAGCGGTATTAGCGAAATATGGAAAGTGGTACCTAGCGTCCTTGTAGTAGTTGTAGATTTTGTACAGAATGCTTGAAATACGGGATTTATTGATAAAATTCAAATCCAGGACAGGCCATGTGCTGCCTTCCCATGTGTAGGGACGCTTGCAAAGAGAAAGTCCTAATTCTATCATTCTGTGTTGTACACAGTGCATGAGTTGAATGCAGAGGTTATTGAGAAAAAGACATCACATGTAGGTAGTATCATGTTCACTCATTTGGTTTGTTGACAACTACAAGCGATCAAATTTGAAGGGCTTGCTGAAATTTCTGTTATAGACTGCACAACACTAAAATAAAATAAGAAAACGACTTTTTGGAAATAAGTATGTAGATTTTTATTGACTTTTTTGAAAATTTGAAAGTCTTAAATCTTTTAACTTTTTTCATTTTAAAAGAACTCGGTTAATGTTTGTTCTTAATCAAAATGTCATTGAAATTTG